>QJPP01007273.1:600000-865570 GCA_003996215.1 Jaltomata sinuosa
TGAGTTCTACGGAAGGTTTCCACGAGCCGTGGACCTTTTCATGAGTGGTGAAACCTGATTAGAGAAGGAGAAAAAGTCTGGATTGACGACTCAATTCAACAAGCCGTGATTCAAGTCACGAGTCTTAGAATGAACTCGTGGAAGGGAACCTGCAGGATAACAAATACTCTAAGTTTCACAAGTACCGATGACGACCCGTAGAAGTTTCCACGGACCGTAGAAAGTGTTCGTGGAAGCTGTCGATTCCAGTTTTCCTTGTTTAATTAGGATAGGATTTCTACTATCTATAAATACCTTTCCTAGATTTTCTTTTACACTTTATGCTCGATATTTTGTAGGAAACACATTTGAAAACACTTGTTATTGTTTTGTTCTTGGTTTTGAGAGATAAACACACCCTTTGTCTCTTAATTATTGATTGTTCTTCAATTATTTAAGCCTCCGGATTTCTTTACTTCTAATTGTAAGTATAACATCATGAATGTATCAATAACTTCTGATTTTTTACTTATAAACATGAGCAGCTAAATCAACAACTAGGGTTGTGGGAACCATGAAGGATTAACGAAGTAGGAAAAGTACTTGGTAATTCTAGGGTGATGTTTAAGCATGAATTGTTCTTCCTTTCATTTTGATTGCTTTTTAACGGTGCACAACGTTAGAACTAGCCTTATCCTTACTTGCTGGACCAAGGAGGTAACGAATGGGAAAAGGGTTGTTCAACGATGGAGATTTGAGGCTATCATCCCTCATCTAATAATAACTTGACCTTGTCTGGGAATATCTAATCTGGGATCCAGGGTAAGGGTTAGTAAATCATACACCCACGGACATACCAAGGCGTGTGGTGAAATTCATCTATCTGCTGGACCAAGGATTTAGGTGAACCTAACTTACCGATTCTGCATGCTAAGAACCAAGCTAGTTTACTAAGTACAACGTCTTACTAAGTTAAGATATCATGGGGAACACTACTCTAGTCATCTCTCCCATTGATTACAACTCTTAAAACTGTTATGTGTTACTTGTCTAAATTCTATTTACAATTACTACTTGTTCTTTAAAACTCCCCCTTTCGAGATAAATAAACGACTAAGAGCGCAAGTTAACAGTAATCAACCATAGTCCTACCATATTACCTGTGGGATTGACTCTAACCTTCGCTGGGTTCTATATTTGAACAACGACCACTTACGCTTCTAAAAGGAGGTGTAAGTTGGGCGCATCATAACCATCTGCAGGCAGAAGAGTGAACGAAGTCAGATTCCAATTTGTATCACTAGATACCAATTGGAATCAAGTTATAGCACGAAGGAAGCAAGAAGAGATAATTTTCCTAAAGTTCTATAGCCTCTCAAAGAAAAGTACAGACGTCTCCGCATCGTTCCGCAAGACTCTACTAGATCTATTTTGGTACGACGAGATCAACGAACCTAGGGCTCTAATATCATCTTTGTCATGACTCAGACTGATATGAGTGGCACCCACCCAACCCTCGAGTGAGCGAACCATCAACGACCCCGAACTTAACCATTCTAGCAACTCAAAACTAGTATGCAAGAAAATAAACTAGCAATTCAATAAAAATCTCAATACTATTATAAATAACCTGCAGAAAATTCCTCCCCAGAACCTAAAAGTCATCGTACCAAAACACTACCAAAAGTCTAGAATACGGGAATGCAACCCCAAAATAAATAAGAGTCTAAGCCCGAAACAAGTGGGCTATAACTGAAATAAAGAGACCAAGGTAGCTCAACCGAAGCAGCTCACCCTTGATGTCTAAAAATGCTGGGACTACAGGTGAGGTCGCGTGTCAGCCGCCGGAAGATTGCCTGTACTCACAAAAAGAAAAATAAGTGCAGAATCAGTACACAACCATCGTGTATTGGTAGGATCATCGGTCAGCTCCAATAAACATAATATAAACAGTAAACCATAAAATTGGAAGGTATAAGAAACATGTAGTAAGTCAACAAATAGCCAGATATTAAATCCTTCTCTTAACTTATTAACACATGAACCAAATAACAATCATTGACCACACCCAAAATAGAAACATATACCCTTTTTCAAATAACCTGGACCCACCAAGGATCCCCCTAACATCACTTAAGTGTTAGACATGCAATCCCGGTCTACTCTAAGACCAACCTCACATTTAACATAACATCACCCGGCCTCTCATGGATCCTATGCAAATGTCACAGTTCAATAATGCAACCCAGACCACTCATGGAACCATCAAATAATAAGATAATACAAATAAAATAACCTGTACCAGGCATGGTACCCGAGCTAACTATTAGAATTCCTATACCAGGCGTGGTACCCGAGCCAACCCTTAGTATACCCGTATCAGGCATGGTACCCGAGTCAACCTTTAGTAATTCCCGTATTCAGTGTGGTACCCGAGCCAATCGAATGTCATAACAAGTGCAAATCAATCACAACTAATGAACAAACATACTTGTAAAACCAACAAGAAAACAAAGAATTTCATTTCACAAGACTGATTATCGGACAACTAGACATTCACAATTTATTCCCTAAACATAAAACTCATACACTACTATGAAACAGTACGTGAATACATAATGTATATTAAAATCGAAAACCATCACCTACCTCGAAATGTTCCAAGCTCTACTCAACCGGAGCTTTTCCATTTCCCAAAGTTCTTATCGGTTTTTAGTCTAAAACAACACACAATAACTAAAATCAATCCTTATGGCCTACTAATTACCTGTCTTGTGCGAAAATCTCAAACACCAGGCTAACCATGATCATTCCACCATTTTTTCAGGATTTTCCACCATTAATTCACCTATTTCTATCATTTTTCATGGATACATTTAGAGAATTAAGGTCACATGATCATAATCTAGTGGAATTAACAACACCCAAGAACTTCTACACCTTAGAATCTCCTTTTCCCCCAGATTCTACCATCCTAGATCATTCCAAACCTCTCCTAAGGTTTACCCCTAGCAATTCTATAGCATAGGAAAGATAGTATAGAGTTTGGGGAGTAAAATTCTTACCTTTAGAGTTTGGGGAGTAAAATTCTTACCTTTAGAGTTTGGGGAGTAAAATTCTTACCTTTAGGATGAAAAATGATGGAAAACTGATTAGTTTTGCCTAAAATCACCATGCCCTTCTCCCAAAATGTTCTTGATGAAAACTGAATATTTTGGGGAAGTTTTATGCATTAAAACCCGATGATTACGCTATAGCGGTCCATGCTCCACTATAGCGGTACAGCCATAGCGGAACTATCCGCTATAGTGGTGCTGACCGATGTTGACTTTCGCTGTAGCGGTATTTTCTCCGCTATGGCAGAGGTCCCTATAGAAGTGTGTCAACTACTACGGCGGTTAACATTGGATAGAAAGTCATAAAGTCCCCCAAATTGGTCTATTTTATAATACACTTATTTTTCTGAAGTTTCAAAATAACCCCTTCTTGTCAACCTCGATAGTGGGAGTTCTACTTACTCGAATTTGATTCCGCAAAGTCTCCCAAACTACTTTATATCTTAGATAAATGGAGAACTAGATCAAAACAAGACACGCTACTCAATACTTACCCGGATTGCCCTAGACCATGCCTTGCTCCAAAACTGGCCGAGACTAGCCTAGCCCAGAATTTTCAACCCCCAAATCCAAAAGTTTTCTGACTTGAAACTTGGCATGAAAAGTCTACTCATAATGATAAACCCGATCATTACAGTTGAAAAGGGGTATCTTAGTGGAGGCTCATTTGTACTGAACATTGTTCAAGAGATTGTCAATAATGCAAATATTTCTAATTTTGCTAATATTGTTAAGTCTGTTAACTTATGGTATTGTAGGCAAGGTCATGTTAATATTTATTTTATTAAAAGACTTAGAAAAATAAAATTAGTTTCTGAAATTAAAACTAATAATTTTTCTAAGTGTCTTGTGTGTGTAAAAGCAAAACATGCCAAGAAATCTTTTAAATCTATTACTAGTAGAAAGATCAAATTACTTGAACTAGTATATTCAGACTTAGCAGAGTTCAAGAACACTATTAATAACGATGGAAATAAGTATTACATTACTTTTGTGGATCACTTTTCTAGATACACTAAGATATATCTTCTTAAGTCTAAAGATGAGGCTGAGAGCATGTTTTTGAAATTCAAAGCAGAAGTAGAAAATCAATTAGATAGGAAAATCAAGAGACTTAAATCTGATAGGGGTGGTGAATATAGTACTAAAACTCTGGAGGCCTTTTGTAAAAAATATAATATTATACATGAGGCTAGTGTTTTCTATACTACACAATAAAACGGTGTAGTCGAATGAAAAAATAAAATCTTTAAAAAAATAATAAATTCTATGCTTTTAAGATCGGGTCTATCTGATAATATGTGGGGAGAAGCTGACTTATCTGCATGCTATATTCTTAATAGAGTCCCTCATAAGAAGTTGGACGAGACCTCATATGAATTGTAGAAAGGGTTTGCCCTTAACTTGAAATTTCTGAAAGTGTGGGGGTGTTTGGCTAAGGTTAGTCTACCTAATTTTAAACAAGTGAACGTGAGTTCTAAAACTTTTGACACGGTCATTATTGGTTATGCTCAAAATAGTGTTGCATATAGGTTTATGTTTTTGAATGATCATTCTATTTGTAAATCTAGAATGCAAATTTTTTTGAGCATGTCTTTCCATTGAAAAATGATATGTCTATTGATGTGCCAAATAATGCTTCTATATCTGTGTCTGTTAATCCTCATATTGTTCCTTCTTCTGATGTTATTTCAAATGAGCATGAAAATAAATTTAGCAGGAGTAAAAGACGTAGAACCATGATTAACTTTGGTCTTGATTTTTTCTCTACCTTCTTGACTGAGAATTTTGATATTGATACTTTAAATGATAAATTATTATCTATGTACTAAATAGAAAAAAATTCTAAGACTTAGAATGAAGCAATGAGATCAATATATGTGATGTTTTGAAAAGAGGCCATTAATGTGAATTAGATTCTATAGTATCTAATCATACATGGGACTTGTATGATTTACCCAAAGATTGTGAATCCATAACTAGCAAGTGGATATTTAAGAAACAATTGAGACCTGATGGTACAATTGATAAATATAAGGCTAGACTTGTGATTAGTGATTTTAACCAAAAGAAAGGTGTTGATTACTTTGATACTTATTCTCATGTGACTAAAACAGTGACCATTAAAACTCTTATTGCTTTAGCTGCTATTCATAGCTTAGTGGTACACCAAATAGATGTCAAAATGACATTTCTAAATGGTGATTTAGAGGAAGAGATCTATATGACTCAACCTGGGGGTTTTATGGTCCCAGGACAAGAGAATAAAGCATGCAAATTGAGGAAGTCCTTGTATGGACTAAAGCAGACACCTAAGCAGTTGTATGAGAAATTTAATATCACATTAATAGATAATGGCTTTGTTATTAATTCATATGATACCTGCGTTTATTCTAAAATAATAGGATCAGATTGTGTCATTATATATTTATATGTGGATGACATGTTAATCTTTGGCCCTAATGTGAGTGTTATTAATGAGACTAAGAACTTTTAAGCTTCTAAGTTTGAAATTAAAGATCTTGGAGAAGCAGATGTGATTTTAGGGAGTAAAATCAAAAGAACTGTTAATGGTTTAGCTTTGTGTCAGTCTCATTATATTGAAAAGATATTGAAAAAATGGATTCTTTTGATGTAATTACAGTGAGAACTCCATATGATCCTAGCATTCATTTGAAAAAGAATAAAGAATCTAGTGTTTCACAAATTGAATATGCTAAAATAATTAGGAGTGTAATATTTTTCATGAACTATACTCGGTCAGATATAGCTTATGCTGTTAGCATATTGAGTAGATATACTCATAATCCCAGTAGTGAACATTGAAATTCTCTTCATCGTTTGTTAAGGTATTTGAGAGGTACAATGAATTAGTGTTTACATTTTAATAAATTTTATGTTATTTTAGAAAGTTTTTGTGATGCAAACTGGGTAACTGACAATGATGAAGTTAGCTCCACTAGTGACTATGTATTTACTTTGGGTGCAGGTGCTATTTCATGATAGTCTTCCAAACAGACTTGTATAGCACGTTCTACCATGGAATCTGAATTCATAACTCTCGATTTGATAGGGAAAGAAGCTGAGTGGCTGAGAAATCTTTTGATAGATGTGTCATTATGGGGAAGATAATCTTCACCAGTCTCTTTACATTGTGACTCACAAGCAGCAATTGAAATTTCTAAAAATAGTGTGCACAATAAAAAAGAGAGACATATTCGCATGAGACATGATGTAGTTAAACAGTTGTTGAAACATAGTGTTATTTCCTTGAAATATGTAAGATACAAAAGAAATTTGACGAATTCTTTAACCAGGGGTTTGACAAAGAAAATTATCCTTGAAATATCGAGGAGGATGGGGCTAAAGGCCATGGATAGTATGGTGGATACCCATTTGTGGTCAAACGAAGTCATATATATCTTTAATATACGCTACATATCCTATCCTTATGGCATAGGGTAGTGTTTTATAAGGTTGAGCTTATCTTGCTCTTAATGATTCTATAGTCCTAAGGTGGTCTATTTGAGATAGACTTGATGGAATCACCTACGTAAGTATAAAGGTATGGTCGCCTTTTATGAAAGACTTGGGTCGTCTTTCTAGAGCACTCATGAGATCTAAGATGTGTGTGCATGACCATAAAAGCACTTGGTGAATATCACGGAGTTTGCAAAAAATCAAGGATATGGTATGTGTTGTGAGGGTCTTAACTCAAGTCCATTTAGTTCAAGAGTACTTCACTTTGTAGATATTTGTTGTTGACTCATTTCACTACGTATCAATTCAAATCGAAAGATAATGATACTTAAGTACATGTTCCTTTCTTCTGCCTAGAAATTATTCCTATCCTTTCTCCTTGCATTAGTGGGGAATTAAAAGAGTTGTTCCTTTTAATTAATGTAAAGGATAAAAATATCTTGTAACTCTCTATCATAAATCTGTGTAAACATTTGTAACTTGTATGTGGATTGAGAGAGTTACTTTTTTATAAATATTATACATTCATTCAAATGACGGTTTCGTAATTGTAACTTTGTGAATGAAGAAACATTAGCTTTTCAGAAGTCATGAAAGTTACTTGTCTTTATGAGTTTGACATTAATTCAAGAGTAATGTTACATTATGTACATTAACTCCATTTTTCTTTGTTCATTCTTTTGACAAATGAAAACGTAAATGATGTGCCTATTTAAGAAACATCATTTGTGAAATAAATAGAAGAAACAAAAATCCGTTCTTTCATTAGCTCTCTTTCACCTCTCTCATTGTTTCAAAGATCTAGTCATTCTTCTATTCTTTGTGAATTTATGGGCAAGAGTATTTGTGCAACTTTCAAACTTTCATCCACGAGTGCACGTGTTTGAAAGTAATTGTGGAACCTTGGGGAGCGATCGTCTTCAACGATTTGCACCGGAGTTGGTCCAAAATTTCTTTCAAGGCAGTGGCTTTTCATGACACAGTATTTGTGACTACTCTCTTACAACTTTTTAATTCCTGTTCTATATCAATATTGTAGTATTTTTACCAACAGATTCAAAATATGAGGGTAAAGTTAACTAATGTTTGGTGTAGATTCGTACATAAAATTTTTAATTTTTTGAAACAAAATTTACATATTTAAAAGCCACATAAAAGGTACTATAAATTACAATAGTTAACAATTCAAAATATTTTAAAAAGTATTTGAACAAATTATGATCACAGAAAATATTCTTTGACGATTCAAATAATAACTAAGATAAACAAAATGAAACAGAGGAAGTCACAATCATGTATCATTCGGTATATGGACAAAGTATTTTTTTCTTTTTTTTCTTGTTGGGAGTTTATGATCAATGTTACGTAGGCCGATCATATCATGGAAGTAGGAGATTCTAAAACATGGGAAAAGATATGCAAGGAGTAAAATGAAACATCAAATTTGGTGACTATAACAACTAAACTTCATTCCTTAAAAAAAATAAAGACAAGAAAAATAGCGAAAAGAACAATATTTGATTTTAATGATTTGTGCGAGGGTTACAATATTTATAATATTTTATATGAAAAGATGTAATCCTCTAAATGTTTTTGAATTAATAGAATACTTGTTGAAATTTCACCACGAATGTGGAGCCAAGCTGATCATAATTGTGGAGGTATGAAAATTTGTGATTCGTCACTTGAAGACAAAGACTTCTTTATATGCAGAAACTTGTCGATCAACACTGATCGAAGTGAAGAGCTTCTTTATGTATTTATTCCTTGATTCTATTTTGACAAGATTCCTTTATATAGGTGTGAACTAGAGCTTGGGAGTATTTTGATCTCCAAGTAATTTTAAGGGAAAACTACATAAATAATCAAACATCCTTACACTAATTACTAAATATTTCACTACTTTAAAATAATTATATTTATCCCAATAAGTTGTAATTAATTTATTATTAAATGTGTAACCACCACAATCCCTTAAAAAGTGTCGAATATCACCAAAACTGTATGCAAAGATAACAATTTTTCTCTCTCTCAGATTTTCCCCCCAAATCACGCCTTCAAGCCAGGAATCCAACTTCCACACGATCTTTCTTAAGTTTTCAAAAAAAAAAAATGGCGTTGCTGTATCAAAAACTTCCATATTTGTCCAACAATACATGTATCCAATGCTAACTGTGATTAGCGTGTATCCTAGACTAATGTTACTTATTATTAAGATCTTGTTAACATGTATCCTATCATCTGGGTTAACTTGGGGGATTTTGTTATCTGGTTTTGGGATTTGTTGATTAGGTGTATCCTCAACTTGTTATCATGTATCCTGGGTTATTTTTTCATGTATCCAAGTATACCTATATCTCTCTGAGTTGTAAATGTGTATTTTTTGTTAATTTAAAGTTCACATCAAAACAATGTAACACGTATCCAGGGATAATAGTGTACATGTTCAGTCGTTACTAAAAATATATGTGATCAAGGTAGGTGCCTCTCAATTCATGATAAGAGTTAGGATTAATTCTTTAGTATAAGAGTACTTTGGTATGTACTAAGGTCTTACAATACTCCTAGCACAAAGTTAAGTTGAAAGCTTCTTTACCGATTTAGTTTCGGGCTATGTTCAAACTAGGGTAAACTTCAAATGAGAATTCCTCCTAGAATATAAAGAGTTAGGGGTCCCTATACCCACTAAATAAAATACCTCTGAATCCTCTTTCAAACGCCACCAACCGTTCATCAATTTGCTTCCCGAGTAAAAAGTTATGACTATTTTACTAAAGACTATCCGTGCTAAAATATTTGGTCTGCTGTAGTGGGATTTAGGTCACTATAGCGGAACCGCCGTAGCGGTTGGCCATCCGCTATAGCGGAATGACGGAACCATAAATCCCAGAAATGGGTTTTATAATTCCATTCTCCCTTCTTTAGTCAAAAACAGACGAGGGTTGCTCTAAAAACCCTCCTAGGCAGCTCCAAAGCTTGGAAGCCATGGGGAGGAGGGATTCTGGCTAAAGGGACGCGAAACCATGGATTCGGGCCTGTAAAATCCATTGGGAACGCCTTCACGGAGATAGAAAGGGCATGGAACAGCTGCTCAGCATCTTGGTAGGCTAGGTTCTTTCTTTGAGTAGACTTAGACCTATTTCTATTTCATATTATTGATATAGAAGGAAAGGAGAAATCATATTTAGGCCTTCGGGCATGGAGTCTGGAGGAACATTGTATGGCTTGGTTGGTTTACTGACTAGGTATTGTTAATATTGGGGTGATGTGCTTCATCCTGGGTTGTTTATACATGTAAAAATTGGGTTCAGACAACTAGATTGTTGGTAAGGTTTGGAAAATCGAAAAGGCTATGGTTAATTAAATGACTAGTTTTAAGGGAGTTTAGGGGATGATTCTAGTGTAAAAGAAGTAGAGTAAATTAGAAAGGTTAAAGTACCAATGTTCTGGGATGTCCCTCCCATGTTGTATTTGTCTTAAGAAAAGGGTCCGAAATTGATGTATCTGCGAATATGTGCCAAAAAGGGATAAGTCGGGGATTAGTCCTCGGGTGGGTCTAATTATACGTTACAATTGTATTTGATGATGTCCCCATGAGTAGACCTGGTTTAATTGTTGAAACTGTTGCTATTACATATTGGTCTGTGAGAGGCCGGGTAGTTGAACTTAAGTGTGGGATTAGTCTTAGTGTCGATTGGGATGACATGTTGAACACTTAGGTGATGGTTATTGATTCATGTATGCATTGTAGGTGTTGTGTACTATTGACTATGTATTTGTATGGTTTGCATTGCTTAGGGAATGATTTAGGGATGTCCAAAAGTCATGTTTTCAGTCTTGTGAAATGAACTAGGTGTTATTGGTTATTGGTTTACAAGTGTTGATTGTTCATTGTTTGTGACTCTGGATTTTGTGTGAAATTCGATTGGCTCGGGTACCACGCCTGGTACAGGTTACTTATTGGTTGGCTCAGGTACCACGCCTGGTACAGGTTACATTCGATTGGCTTGGGTACCACGCATGGTACAGGTTATATTCGGTTGGCTTGGGTACCATGCCTGGTACATGATACTATTTGGTTGTCTTAGGTACCATGCCTGGTATGGGAATTAATAACGGTTGGCTCGGGTATCACGCCTGGTACGGGTTTTGCATTACTTGCTTGGTTGTATTCTTTACATGCTGCTTTTGTGAGTGAACCCTGTTATCTGTGATTGATTACATTGGTCCTAGGGAGGCCAGGTTGTTATACTTAAATATGGGGATAGTCTTGGGGTAGACCGGGCATCGCATGTAAACACTTAGGTGTTGGTCTAGGGATCCTTGATTTGTCCGGGTAATGAAAAAGGGTATATGTCATGTTTGTTATTGTTGTTGAATGACTGTTGAACCTGTTCTTTGTGGTTGATAAGTAAAAAGGTAGACTGAGAGTCTGGAGTTGTACTACTGGTTGGTTATTATATGTGGCACTACTTTATTCAGTGCGAGTGTACTTATTGTTCTTTATATGTTGGGTTTCTGAGAGGGCCGGGATTTATTATTATTGTCGTATAGTTGGTCCTTAAAGGACCGGGTTAGGGTGCTTAAGTGACAAAGAGGTTCTTCTGTGAACCAGTCTATATGTTATGGGCATAGATGATGTACTAGGGATCCTGGTTGGGTTCGGGTTATGTAAAAAGGATGTATATTGGTTGTCATTAAGAACTGTCAAAGTCGGATAGACTTGTTACGTCTGGTTAATAAGCTAAAGAGGAGACTTGGTGGTCTGGTTATGGTGTAGCATGTGGTCATTTACTGAGTATGGCCCTGGGGGTCATAGGAACAGTTTTGTACTAGTAGGTGGCGGTACGACGTGTGCGATCTATGTCACTAGGTAGTGGGGTTTACTCCAGGTTGTTGAGTCACAGTGGTTGACTTAGGTAAGGAAATGGCAGTCCAGGTATGAACATAGATGTGGCAAAGTCTAGGTGTCAAGGTGACTTGGGAAGTCTAGGTGCCAAGGTGACTTGGAAAGTCTAAGGGATAGGCAGGATTGGGTTGACATTGGATTTTGGTAAGGTGAATGTTGAAGGGTTGAGTATTGTAATTAATTGTGCATTCTCTTGATTTATTATATGATGGTATGAGTGGATTCGGGTCGACCGATGATGCCTACCAGTATGTGTATTTTTACTAATTCTACTCTTGCTATACCTTTTTAGGTATAATCTGGTTGCAGGATTGGTGATGTTTCACAGGTTCAGGATTGCGGTGATATTCCAACTGCTCCTAGTTTTGCTTTTATGGTGGGAGTTGAGTCTTCTTTATTTTTTTATCATCTTGTAGTAGCTCTTGTACTGTCTTAGACTAGGTTCTAGGAAGGACTGTCTCATATTGTAAATATTTTTCCGCAAGTTGTTCAAGTCATTTATTTTCTAAAAATTTTGTAAAGGAAGTTCCATGTGTTAAAAAGGGTTTTATTTCATGATTTATTTCTTTTTCCGCATTACCTGTTGATTCAGGTGGTAAGGGTTCTCCTATCTAGGTGGATTAAGTAGGTGCCTACACGGTCCGGTAGTTGGGTCGTTACAGAAAATGTGCAGGGGTAAGAAAAGTTTTCAATTTTATTTGGGAGAATAAGGTAACAGTGACCCTCCTAAATGGGATACATCAATGATCTTGGAATCTTAGGCAATTACTAGTTTTTATTCAGGAAGTATGCAATTTGTTAAGAACTCCAAATTGAAATTTGATTTCAAATAGGTAATTTTCTTATCCTATTCTCGATTTTATTTATGAATAAGTATTTGGGGTATTTGATTTGAATTTTTATTAGTTCTTGAAATGGGTCTTGATAATTGGGGTTCTTAAAGGAGGGGAGAAGATGAATAAAGATAGAATTGTTGAAAATTCTTACTGATTAGAAGATTTAATATTGAATTTTACAAATTAAAAAATAATGAATTCATTCCAAGTGATGGTTAGGGGATTTGATTAATTTTAGACGTAAGTGAAGAATATGTGAGCGAATGGATAGATGAACCTCTAAAAATATATATATTGGGTATGTAGCTGGTTGCGTTGGATTGATTTCTCGGCAATTTGATGGTGGAAGCTTATAGCTGGTCATGTAAAGCTAAAGCTCCCTTCTCCATTATAGAACCATAGATGTCACATATTTCTTATGTAACGATTTCGTTAGTTTACATAAAACATGAAAGTAAAACCTTCATATTTTATGTACCACCCACTTGTCTTATCGTCTAAACTTAAAAGTATTCGTGTCACTCCCTTCGAGTTGAGTTTTCTTAATATTTTGTATTACCACAAGTGTCTTTACTTGAAAATCTTAAGAGTCATATAGTATATATGTCATTTGTATTAAATGAAAATAAGTAGCCATAGTATAGTCGTGTTTGTAAATGTGGGGATATAGATAATATAGCCATAAGCTAAAATGGGAGCTAGCACTTGGAAAGTTGATATCATATTCGGGAAGTTAGGTATCATACATAGATCTTACTTAAATGGTTGAATGATCTTTATCATAAATTATATGTCATAGGCCATTTAAGGCATACTTTATAAAAGATAGCACCAGGAGGGTATTCATAGGTTTTACTTGACACATTCGCGTGATGCTATTTTGTGCATAGGATTGAGACCAGACCATTATAGTGAGACCAAATATTGTGGCGTACCTGCCCTTGTAGAATCATTTGCATTTGGAGTCAGCTGGAATATCATGCACTAGTTCCCCTGACTCGATCCCACACATGGCACATATGGCCTGCGGGCAGACTCTCATAGTGAGCCCTCAAAGGGCGTACCCTATATCAGACCGCGATTATAATTATATGTATAAAAATCATAGCAATGAGTACTTGAGAAACATATGTTTTACACGTGACCTGGATTGCCTTCGGTAGGCTGTCACATGATCATTTGTATTAAGTATAGTGTAACTACGTCACCTAGGTAAGCCATAGGGGCTATATTATAATGTATTCTTCTTTGAACATTGTATGAAGAACTAATAAAGTTGGTGCATAGGTTACAGATTCATATCTTACATTTATTACTTGTATGCTCATAATTCTTTTATTTTGACATTTCATTCGTATGAGCTTCCATACTTGTCTACTTGTTATTGATCTGCTTTACATACCATTACATGTTGTCTATGTACTGACGTCCCTATATTTAGGGTATTGTATTTTCTTATAAATACAGGGTCAGGTTCGCAGGGGGGAAGACACCCACGTTAGGTTCTCTTGCCACCTTCAGCTGGTATTTTGGTAAGCTCCATCTGGAGCCAGATTAGGTCTAATATTATTTATTATATGTATAGATCTCTAGTTGGATACATTGAGACTTGTCCCAACTAGTTATGAGTAGTATAAAATTTTATACTCTTTAGAGGCTTCTTAGATGTTATCTAGCGTCACATTGTACAGTTTTTGTTCAACTGACTCTCTAGTACATATATATATATGCAACACATATTAGTTTTTCTCTCGTTTATCTGTTAAAAACTTCGTATATGTCATAGATTACTCATATAACAGGCGGTCATACGGTTCTTGTCCGCCCCTTTGATTTGAGGCATGACACTCAAGTAGTAAAATATCACATCAAGGTGTTGAAAATAAGAAAATACAAAATATTACTTATACATTGGCTATACACTAAGATACACTAAATATGCATTGCTTATACACTGGCTATACATTGAGAAACCTTTGAGAAACTAAAGATACATACCTTAAACACAGTCTAAATACAAATATACCTAGCCTACACAATAACTATAAATTTAGATATATTCAAGAAAGGTAATCATTTTGAAGAAAAGCTAATTATGATTCATATCTAAAGAAACAGAGATTTCTAAGTCAAGAAGTAAAATTAAATAATTTGTTTCAATAATCACTAAAAATAATCCTCCCAATTCATATAGTGCAAGTATACTAAATCTTTTGGCCAATCATATACTTTAAAATACGGGATGATAGTCCCTCAATCTTTACCATTTAAGCTAACCCTATGGCTTACTAGTCGTAATATTTGCTTAGTGCAAACTAGTATTTGAATTTGAAAGTTTTGGTTGAATGTTGTTGGTTTTTCGTAGCATGGGTGCTTCCCTTACGTTTACAATGCCTCCAAAATATTCTGGGCATAAGTATTATGTGATTTTAAGCTAAAACATGCTAAAAATAACAGGGGAGATGAAGGGTTCTTCTTGAAGAGAAGTGGTAATTTGGGCAAATTTTAGGGATTATACTACCTAAATTTTTACATAAAAAGGTGATAGGGCAATTTGGGAACACTTATCTGGACTTGGAATGTCAAAAATAGGGATTTGGGTCAAGGGGCGCCATTGTTGCACCCTTTAATGCTCAGGGACGATGAAGACCGCAATGGCAGAACCCAACCGCTATAGTAGTCCAGCTATAGAAAATAAATTTACGCTATAGCGATTCTGCTATAGCAGATGATCGTCCACTATAGCGGGAGGCTGCAAAACAGTAGCCTCCCAGGCCTGGAGAAATTTTTTCCTTCTTTTGATATACGTCTCCCTATGCTTTTACGTGTTCTAACTTCGCCACTTGAAATTTGTAGGTTTGACTACTTAATGGCTGGCGGTCAAGAATACATTCCCCCTACGAGAGGTTCCCTGATGATGCTTATTAGGAGAGGTTTCAGGATTACCGGAGGACCAGTATATGCTATAAAAGGGCCTTCAATATGGTGGGTGTGTATGAGAAGGCACCCGCCTTCTACCTCAGGCTTCAGGAATTCAACTAAGATCCGTTGTTGTTGGATCCCGTTCTGAGCATTCCGACTGGGTGAGGGATTTCTATGCCATACTCGTCACTGTTCAATGGGGTGACCCTAACCCCATTATCCGCCTACGAGCGGTATAATTTCTTCTAAAGCGGGATGACAGGCCATTTTAGGACCGAAAAGGTTCCGTTTTGAGTCATTTGAAATTCTTTCGCTCTGGTATCCTACTAGGCCCCAAATTTCTCAAGCACTCGAGGTGGGTTACTCCAAAATTTTTTTTGTGTAGCTCAGAGGAAGGAATTCCTCGACAGAGCAGGGTCAAATTATTTTGGTTGAGTTGGTAGGACCAAAAAGGGGTAAGTTTTAATATTTCATGTAAGGTTATAATTATGCTGTCAAGGTGGGACTGTGAGAGCCTCGGAATATTTCTTCTTCCTCTCTGCTTACAGGATCATTCGGGGATGAACAATTGATAAATTGGTATCTATTATAACAACCTATCCAGTTGTTATTTCAAAAATCAACTCATCGCAGATTTCGAGAATGATTAAATTACATTTTAATTTAAGAGGGGATGACATGACATAAATTTTAGATTTTGAAATTTGTCTGGACTGACGTCACCCTGCTATAATGGGAATTTTACTGCTATAGTGCTACCACCATAGCGGTCAACCGGCCTCTATAGCGGTATGATAGAGGCAGTACCTTGAAAACATGGAAATAATTTTAGACTTCTCCTCCTTAGTTGAAAAATAGACAAGGGTTTCTCCAAAAACCCTTTTACGCTGCTTTAAAGCTTCGGAGCCACAGAGAGGGAAGATTTTTTCTAAAGAGGGGCGAAACCATGGATTCCAAGCCCGCTCCTCGTCAACAATTGCTTTCAAAAAGCCAGAATATAGTGTTTAGGCCTCTACAACTGATTTTTGGCTTCCAGGTATGCTAGGTTTAACTGAGTTGCTATAGACCTGGATTTTTCTTGCATATTATCATTATAGAATGACGGAAGAATTTATGCTTAGGCCTTCAGGCACGAAATCTGAAAGGTTGACAGGTTTATTGTTTAGTTGCCTGAATAGGGAGGGCATTATTGGGGGTAAAGTGATCAATTGGTGTGTTATTTATTGTGTGTGATGCTAAATTCTAGGGAAACTATGACTGTTCGGTAGGTTTGGGGAACCCGTAATGTTTATGGGTGATGAAATGGCTAGATTATAGTGGGTTCCCGAGAATAATCCAATTAAGGTAAATGGGATGAACTGGAAGGGTTTTAAAGCCCTTAAGGTCAGGGGATTATTTCCCTAGAATGTGTTTACCTTTAAGGAAGGGGTCCAGAATGGATGTAAAATGATTATATATGTCTAAATGGTAAATCAGAAGGTAGTGTTCGAATGGGTCTCTAAGGTTAGGGTCACGAACCTTGGTTGTTGGGTAGGTGTTGCTTGTTGTTTCCCATTTGTGATATGTGTATATTTTATCTGTTTCTTAGTATTGTATGTTCATTGCATGGTTTAGGGAATGGAATTATGAATGTCTAAATATTTGATTGTCAATCATGTGAAATAAACTTGTCTTTGTTACTTGTTGGTTTACAAGGCTGGTAGTGTTTATTATTGTTGATTGTTGGATTGTGTATGACATTTGGTTGACTCGGGTATCACGCCTGGTATGATTACACATATGAGTTAGCTCGGGTACCACACTTGGTATGGGATACATATATTGGTTAGCTCGGGTACAATGCCATGTACAAGTTTTATAATTGTTGGCTTAGGTACCATACCTGGTACTGGTTTGATTACACATATTTGGCTATGATTCTGTATTTGGTTCCATGAGTGAACCGAGTTTGTGCTTGTGATATAATTATTTCATATTGGTCTATGAGTGGTCGGGTGGTTGTGTTTAAGGGTTGGGTTAGTCCTTCTGTAGACCAGAATTATATGTTCAACATTGTAGGTGGGGTCCTAGGGATCCTTAGGTAGTCCAGGTACTTGTAAATGGTAACATAAATATATGTGATCTGTTTATTGTGTAGTTTGGCATACTTCAGGTTGTAGAGTCAGAGTGGTTGACCTAAACCAGGGATTATAGTCCAGGTCTAGGCTTAGTTGTCAAACTAGTGAGACGGTGTGACTTGGGAAGTCCTAGTGTTAAGTGTAACTTGGAAAGTCTTAGTATTAAGTGTGACTTGGGAAGTTATAGTGTTAAGTGTGACTTGGGAAGTCCTAGTGTTGCGTGTGACTTGGGAAGTCCTAGTGTTAATTGTGACTTTAGAAGTTCTAGTGGTAAGTGTGACTTGAGAAGTCCTAGTGTTAAGTGTGACTTGGGAATTCCTTGTGTTATGTATTGATCAGGATAGAATGGGCGGAAGGTCTCCAATTTATAAAGTTGGCAGCAAAGTAGGGTAGGAAGACTTGGGACTGAATGTATAGGTTCTTAATGGTGATACGCTGGTAGTAAAGGTGGATGATGAAGGAGTGGATTTTTGTAACTTATATTGTATATTTCTCTTAATTCTTATATGATGGTATGCGATGGATTTGGATCAACTGATGATACCTATTATTATGTGTTGTTTGTACTAATACTACTCTTGCTATACCTCTTAGGGTATAGTCTGTGCAGGATCAATAATATATCTTACGTACAGGACAGTGGTGATCTCCAGCAGCTTCTACTATTCGTTTCAATGCTGGAAGTTGTTTCGTATTTTGTATCTTTCCTTTAGAGCTCTTGTACCTGTTTAGACTAGTTCCTCGGGAGGGTTTGTACTCTTGTTTGTAAGGGATTTCACTGTATTAAGGTTGTAATATTTTGCCAGTATTAAAAAGGCTATTTCTTATGTTTTACAATTGATTTTTACATTACCTGTTGTATCGGGTGGTAAGGATTCTCTATCTAGGTGCTTAGAGTAGGTGCTCGCACGACCCAGTAATTGGGTCGTGACATAAAAAGAGAGTCCAAATTCATTATTTTCTTTAATTATCCTCTCTTTTCTTTCTCATCCTTTGTATATTGGTATGATTTCTCAAATCAGTGTCTCCTTTTGATTTCTCAAAGCTTGCATTAGTAAAGTGATGTGTATGTTTTTAATTTTCATTTTCTTAAATAAGATATTGTCGTAGTGTTTTCATTTTCTTAAATAGTATACAGGTATATAACTAGTTTTCATTTTCTTAAGTACCTGAGACTATAGATTAAGAGACTTTAGTTTTAAGCTGGAACTTCAGAGCAAGTTAATGTTACTGTGAGAAATAGAGACATGCTCTTAAATAATAAAGAGACTCATGTTGTGCATGTAAGAAATCAGAGTTTTTATGATCGATTTTTTTGAGTTTCTCCTATTTTTATTTATTTATTTTCACTTTAAAAAGAGAATCCAAATTCATTATTTTCTTTAATTATCCTATCCTTCTTCCTTTCTCATCCTTTGTATATTTGTACCGTTTCTCAAATCAGTGTCTCCTTTTGATTCCTCAAAGCTTTCATTAGTAAAGTGATATGTATATTTTTAATTGTATTTTTTTAAAAATAAGATATTGCTATAGTGTTTTCATTTTCTTAAATAGTATACATGTATATAACTATTTATGCTTTTAATCACTTCTTCTCCTTATTATAAAGTAGCAGAATCGCTTCATTTAGATTAAGTTACAGAAGATTTGCCTCACTTTCACTTTTACTTTCAGGTTCTTAATTTGGAACACAATGTATAGCGATTAATTATTTTATTTTATAAAAATATAAAATCATAGTTGTTTAGTTATATTTAGATTTCTTCTATAGTTGCACGACGCATGAGTAATTTCTCTAGTTACAAAAGTAAACCACAATACTGGCCATTTTTTCGAAATAATTTTTAGTAAACTAACATCATATTATCCTACTTATTAAAATTTGATATTTTAGATTAAATTTTTATATTACTTGGACTCTTTGTACTGATCATATTATTTATAAATAATTGCATAAAAAAATTTGAATTCACATAAGAAGAAACTTGATGCAATCTAACTCATCTAGATCATATGACATATATAAATCTTTATGATTGTCGATGATAATAAGATTAATATAATTATATAGAACAAATTAATTTGAATCACTCAAACACAAACTCTCTCACACATATATATTGTAATGACCTTTCCGGTCGTTATGAGTTGGTTAAGGCCATAGTACCCTGTTAAAGTTCCCATAGTAAGTTGAGCAAATAAAAACACAAACATGGGGCATTTTAAAATAAAAACTCTTGTGTAATAGCAATTTGTTGTGTCGTATTTTATTGGATTATGTTCGATTAGGGGTGACCTAGTAAATCTAAACCTTCGTAGGGAATTTTGAGACTACGAATAATTTTGTAGCATGTGGTTGTAGTCGCTTTCATGTTGGATTTATTTCATGATGATTTAAGTATAAAATTTGTATTGTGAAATGGGGCTTATATATAGTTTTTCTGAGTTACTGGTTAAGGCACCATAGCAGCAGTGAGATTCCTGCTGCAGCGAGGTCGGCATAACGGTCGAAGTGCCACCATAGTGAGTTTAGAGAAATCATCAGGACTAGCCATAACGAGCCATCATTCACTATAGAGTGTCCACTGCAGTAAACAACTGTTCGCGGTAGAGAATGACATGAGGCAGAATGTCTGATTTAAGTTAGTTATTTTGAGTCTCACCTCAGAAACCCCATAAGCTCATTCCAGAACAACAAAAAGGTAATTTTCCAAAATCTAGGGCTATTTTTTCTCTGATGTAAAAATATTCCACCACCACTCTCTTCGTGTAGTAATCCTCTAGCATCATAGAATCATTGTAAATAACTGTAATGGTGGAATTGTGGGTTAAAACTCCAAGTTCATGAAAAGTGTGAGAAAATCTATGGATAAATATAATAATCATCTAGAATGCTTCTAAGTTAAAGATTAACACTTTCTAGTATGAAATTATTTTTCTTGAATATGAATTTTGGCTATTTAGAACCTTGAGTTTCTAAAAAAGAAGTAGAAACTCCATGAATTAAGGTAATATGGATATTGGAGAACTAGATACCAAAGAATTGACCCTTGGGTAATGTTATAGACCTTGAATAATGATAGAATTCAGTGGATTTAAATTCTCAAAGATTTTATTTGAAAAGTAGATGATTGATTACTCTTATACTTGCTTATTTTAGACTTTGAGTGTTCCGAGGCACTGAGGAAAGAAAAAGCTCGTGTGAAATAGCATGGTGATCAAGTTCTTCGGTTGAGGTAGGTTAAATTTTATATGGACTTAGAATTAATTAGTCATGTGTATGTATTTTAAATTGAAAAAGCATGTTGATTGGTCTTCAGACAAAGTTGTGATTGATATTGTTGGCTTAACAATTGTTTGAATTAATAAGTTGTTAAACTGTTAAGTTCTGACTTTAAATGACTTGTGAAGATAATCTGCACTTATTTTATTTATTGTATACTAGCTGATATTATCCTGAGAGATAGCTGAAATGAGAACATACAGAGATATGTTGATGAGGATTAATAATATACATATTATTCTGATAATGAGTGGCTTCAGTCTGATGTCAGCTTATGGACGAGCAATTATATTATGAAGCGAGTACCATTCTGATACATTACATGGACCCTAGACCATTTCCTTCATGTCATGACTAGTTAGGAAAATTAAGACCCTTTAGAATGTGTGTACAGACAGGTGACATTGAGAGTTCAGAAATAGTACAAAGTCAGACTGATGAGATACAAAGGCTATACAACTATAAAATCAGTATGAATATATTTGCAGAGATGTGATATGACTGTAATATATTTGCAGAGATTTTAATGACTTATTATATCTATTGGGTGACTTCTATGTTCTTTATTTGTTGACATTGATATGTCTGGATTTGGGTTACTGTAATGACCCTTCCAGTCATTTCGACGTATACATTTTCCTTGTTCCGTTAGAGCTTGATTGTAGCGGCCCCAAGTCATTTAAGACTTGTCGGGACCGGTAGTTCGGTGCCGGGTCCATTTGTTGGTCGTATGATAAGTTTTGAAGACAAGTAAGTCGGCAAAGGTTATCGTAAGTTTCTTTAATAAATTTTCTGAACTTTGGGTCAAATGTCTCAGAGCTTTTATCCCAATATATAAAGAGTTAGAAGTCCCCCGAAATACCAAATCGAAGGTCTACGAGTCTAGTTTCAAACTCACAAAACCTCACATCCAACTGATCTCGGAGTAAAATGTTATGACTGTTTTACCGCGGACTGTCTGGCAGCAACCGGGTTGCGAACCGGGTCGCGAACTGGGTCGGGTCAAAATCGATTTAAAACCTCAACTTCACATTTTAAAGCGCCATTTCAGTTCTGAAACAGTGAGAAAACATAAGGGAGGGTTCCAAGAGAGTTCTTGAGTATCAAAATCGTGCGATGGTGAATTGCGAGCCTAAGTTTGAGAATTTATTAACATCACGTGTATTTGAAAATATTTTATTTGAAAGTTGAATTTGGTAAAAAGTTATATTATTATTACCTTTTTAAAATATTTTAAAGGTTTATGGAAAATATTTATGTTACAATATAATGGTATATGTATTTATTTTATAAGGTTTTTGTACATTGTAATATTTTAACGGAGATAGTAAATTTAGTTATGTTGGAAATTATTATTATAATATAGTAAGTTTTATTGGAAATGATTTTCTATTAGTTATGGTATATTTAAAAAGTTATATTTATTTTACCACGAACTTATGCAATACCCAAATATATACATAATAGGATAGAATCAATTATAGTGTGCTAACCCCACACTTCCACGTGGGATTAGCTAAATGTGGCAGCAACTATGTGACCACGTGTGAAGCATAGGTGAGGACAACTAACCTAGTCCTTGAATCATTGTTGTTGTACTAATATAGATATATATAATATGTATTATGTAGGTATGTAGTGAGATATTATTTAGGAGCAATTGTTGATAATCCTTGGGCATTTTGAATAGGCACCAGTGATCTTTCTTTTCTTTATATATGTATAAGATGAACATACATAGCTACTATATGCATTTAGCAGGAGAAACATTCTACTGGTGGTGTGATATTTGATCACCGAAAGAAAATCAATTATCGACGTCAAGTTATTCAAGCCCGAGTTCAAGTCTGATTTCGTTTCAGAGCTTCTTTTAGGAGAGGTTCGAGCTTGTCATCGGACAACAGGTAGGTTACGGTTTATTTTCCCTAGACTCCGCATATATAGGATAAAATTGTATTAATGGGCATCCTTGGGTTGGTTTATTAGGTTGGTACCACAGACCTCGACCACTTTATTCATGTCCGCCTACTTTTGTTCCTCCGTTGCTTGTAGTACTTGCCGATATATTTTATTTACCCTTGTGGTCCTGTGAGGCCTTGTTTACTCTGGAACATAGAAGGTGGGATTTTGGGAATGTCCGCGAGTCCCGGGCATAGAATTATCCTTCTAGGCTGGTTATGCTTGCTGAGTAGTTGTGGGCCTGTGCAGGGTCGATAGTTTGATTGTGAGCTGCTGGGCAGCTATTGTGTGTGATCATACCATTTCCATGCATATAAAGAGGTTTTCTCCATGTTTTACTATGGTTTTGGCTTCGGGCCTACTGGCACTATTTTGTAACCTTGCATGGCCCCGGGGGCCCGTTTTTAATGGAAATGATTTGGAGATGGTTTGATTTAACTTATGAATATTCCTGGGTAAATGAAAGTAAAATTATGTTTTAAAACACCAATTTTACGATTAACGCTAGACTCGGCAGGTCCGGGGTGCTAGTTGAGTTTTCTTGCTACTTAAGATGATTTTTAGCCTCGGTCGGACCGAGCACCTGAGATGACTTTCCACTGTTTAGACCCGGTTATGCCCGGGCACCCTTGGAGGGGTTTTTTTTTGAGATATTTTCCTACTACTTTAGTCCTGGACAGGGTATGGGCAAGCATATTCGAGACTGGGTCTCTATCTTGAACCCGGACGACATGTTTTGATATTGAGTTTTAGTATGGGGTCAGGGACCTCAATGGACCTTGCCATCCGGGCCTGGGGCTGCGGGCTGCGTGTGTCGGAGGAAGGGTATACGGTGGAGTAGAGGTATACGGGCAGTGTCCTTCCATGAAACCTACCTGTTGGGCCAGATCGGCACCGGAGGAGGTACATACAGAGATACTATTTCACTTGAGATCTTCATGCATCATATCATTCATTGTTTGAGGCTCCACCCTTTTTTGTTGTTTGTTGATTGTACGCTCCGGTAGTATGGGATGCCGGAGGGTTGGTTTTCACTTGTTTGTGTTCCTCGGTTGTATGGGCGGCCGGGGGACTGTAGGTAGACTTTTGCTATTTACTTACAGAATTGTTCCCTGTTACGGTTAAGAATGAAATTGGTTACTGCTAAACTGTTAGTTTCTGGATTGAGATTGATATGATTAGTTGAGTTTGATTCATGTCTCTGAGCATGCCTATCATTAACTTTCTCTCTTATTCTTACACTTGAGTTTACCGGTATACCGTCCATTTCATAAACTTATTATGTATACACTGTTATTGCAAGGACCCCAGGTGCGTTGTTTCTTACTTTCACCTGTGCCTATGGTGTATATATTTGGCTTACTGGCCTCACATGTGGTTCTGTTGATTTCCCTCTGGGCTAGTTCCTGTGTACCTTTTTTTGATTTCTGTGACTACTTGCTTCTATTCTGTCTGTTACTACGCTTTTATCTTATATGTGCATAGTCGGCCTATGATACCTACTGGGTACCTTATGCTTCGCATTTGGTGCTCACCCTACCCCCTGCATCTTTGGGTGCAGATCCTAGCATGGGCCATCACCGTTAGATCGCTGTAAGTTGTGCTTGGAGATCTGTTGGGGATTACTTCAGACTGAGGGTGAGCTCTTGGCGATCGGAGCTTAGCTTTAGTTTATCTTTTGCTTTATGTACTCTATTACAACTCAGAGACATCTGTATATATTGTTTTGGATCGTTTGCACTCCATGTATGTAGTTTTGGCTCTATACTATGATACCAGGTCTTGGGGTTTGGTTTAGTTTCCGCATATGCATATATTTATATCCCTTGTATCTATTCTCTTCGTCTTATTCCCTTATTTGTTAGATAGTAGCCCATTACTAACTGTCCTGGGCTACGGGGATTGGTTCACCTACCAGGGGTTGTAGGTGCCATCATGACCAAGAAATTGGGTCGTGACAACTTGGTATCAGAGCCTTAGGTTCACCGGTGTCATCGGTATAGGAGCCAATGTCTAGTAGAGTCCTGCGGATTGGGGCGGAGAATTCCGTACTCAATCTTCGGGAGGCAACAGTGACATTTTAGGAAATTTGACTCTTTCATTTCTTCTGTGTCGTGCGTAGAACCCTTAAAGTTTTTGAAAATCTCATTTGATCTACTTCATTCTTCCGCAGATGGTTCGTACGAGATCATCGACATCACGCGGAGATGAGCCTCCCACTCCAGCTAAGGGTCGAGGACGCCTTTGAGCAGTGGCACCTGCTAGAGCTGCTAGAGTGGAGATAGAGCCCGAGCAGCATGTGGATCAGGGGGCAGCCCAGGTACCACCAGCTCCAGTACCAGCTCCAGTACCAGCTCCAGTGCCCACTTCTGTGCCAGCTCCAGCCGCAGCTCAGTCTCCAGATATTCGGGGATTACTATTACGGCTTTTGGGTGTTATTGGAGAGCGGCCTTCTGAGGTAGCACAAATATCCCCTCAGGGGGCAGCCCTGGGTGCACAGAGCTCAGGATCGCAGCCTGCTACTATGACTCCCTGTGCTGAGGTCATTCCTGTTCCATCCATTGCACAGCCTCTTGCTCCTCGCCCAGCTATGACAGAGTTAGAGCAGAAGGCGTTGGGTAGGTTTTTGAGGTTAGCACCTCCGAGGTTTTATGGTACTTCTGGATAGGATCCACATGACTTTATTACTACCTGTGAGGAAATGTTGCATCATTTGGGTTTGTTGGAGACTCACGGGGTTGGTTATACTACCTATCAGTTGGAGGGCCCAGCGAAGTTATGGTGGAGGGCCCAGGTTGCTTGTAGACCACTGTCGTCAGCTCTTTTGACCTGGTCTGAGTTTTATAAGGCCTTTATGGCCAAGTTCCTACCTCAGAGTGATCGTGAGCATCGCAGGGAGCAGTTTACTCACCTTATGCAGGGATCTACGACTGTCTCAGAGTATGAGACTCGTTTTCATCAGCTAGCACCATTCGGAGCTATGATCATTCCTACCGAGGCAGATAGGATTCACAGATTTGTATGGGGTTTGAGGCCAGAGATCAGGCAACCAACTGATATATTGGTCGCTAGTGGTCGGTTATTTCAGGCTATCGTAGAATATGCCCGCACTGTGGAGGACTTACAGTGACATGATCAGGGGTCCAGAGATAAGAGGCCTCGGCATCAGGGTGTCTACAGTGGTTCCAGATATGGTGGTAGAGGTCCTGGCCAGTGGAGCCGGAGTTATCAGCCACAGCAGCACCAGGGTCAGTCCAGCCGACCAGTTCAGGCTTCCCTTCAGACTTTCGGTAGTACCCAGTTCGAGCAGGGTCAGAGCAGCCATCAGGGCTATAGCGGCCAGTCTTCGAGGGGTACAGTTTTTGGGGCATCAGGTCATGGTGGTCATATGGGATCTGCTGGTTCATCTCGACTGAGTAGGCCGTCAGGAGCTTGTTTTACTTGTGGTGCGATTGGTCATTTTGCTAGAGATTGCCCTCAGCAGGGTACAGTTCAGCTGGCCGAGACTTTACGAGAAGTTCGGCCTCCGGCTAGAGGGGGTGGTCGTCAGGGGAGAGGTGGTGCGCCATGCGGCAGAGAAGGTGGTAGGGATGGCGGTCGGGTAGGTGGAGGTCATCGTCAGTTTTACGCGGTCCCTAGGAGACCAGAGGCATAGGCCTCAGATGCTGTGATTACAGGTACGATTTCTGTGTGCCATCAGTCTGCTATGGCTTTATTTGATCCTGGATCCACTTGTTCATATGTATCTGCCTACTTTGTGCCTTATTTGGGGTTGGCTAGTGAGAAATTATCTGTTCATGTTTCTGTTTTGACCCCAGTAGGAGATTCTTTAGTAGTGGATCGGATTGTGAGATCTTGTATGGTATCTATTGGTGATTCAGAGACTTGGGGTGATTTGATGATTCTTGATATGCTAGATTTTGATGTGATACTGGGCATGGACTGGTTATCCCCTCACCGTGTGGTTTTGGATTGTTATGCCAAGACCATTACCATAGTTGTGCCCGGTGTATCCCCGGTTGTGTGGCAGGGTTCTGTTAGCCATGCACCATCTGGGATCATCTCTTGCCTTCGAGCTAGGAAGTTGATTTTCCGTGGGTGTTTAGCTTATCTAGCATATGTCCGAGATGTTAGTGCTGACCCTACTTCTCCTGAGTCTGTTCCTGTGGTTAGAGACTTCCTCGATGTGTTTCTTATCGACCTGCCAGGCCTTCCACCTGGGAGAGATATTTATTTCTCTATTGAGCTAGAGCCGGGCACAAGGACCATTTCTATTTCTCCTTATCGTATGGCTCCTGCTGAGTGGAGGGAGCTTAAGGAGCAGCTCCAGGATCTGTTAGTTAAGGGGTTTAGTAGACCTAGTGTGTCACCGTGGGGTGCTCCTGTTCTCTTCGTGAAGAAAAAGGATGGGTCGATGCGCATGTGTATTGATTATCGACAGCTGAATAGGGTGACAGTGAAGAATAGGTATCCGATGCCGAGGATTGATGAATTGTTTGACCAGCTTCAGGGTTCAGTCGTGTTTTCGAAGATTGATTTGAGGTCTGGCTGCCATCAGTTGAGGATTAGGGCGGAGGACATCCCTAAGACAGCATTCAGGACACGTTATGGACATTATGAGTTCCTGGTGATATTTTTTGGGTTGATTAATGCCCCCGCAACCTTTATGAACTTGATGCATAGGGTTCTTGGCCCGTATTTGGACTCATTTGTGATAGTTTTTATAGACGACATCTTGGTATACTCGCATAGTAGAGATGAGCATGAGCAGCACTTGAGGGTTATACTCCAGACTTTGAGAGATCATCGGCTTTATGCCAAGTTCTCAAAGTGTGAGTTTTGGCTTGATTCAGTTGCATTCCTAGGGCACGTGGTGTCTAAGGATGGGATTAGGGTTGACCCGGGAAAGATTTCTGCGGTTTGTGATTGGCCTAGACTTACTAATGCTACTGAGGTCCACAACTTTATTGGGTTAGCAGGTTACTACCGACGGTTTGTTGAGGGATTTTCTTCCATAGCAGCACCCTTGAGTATGCTGACTAGGAAGGATGTCCCATTTCAGTGGTCAGATCAGTGTGAGGATAGCTTCCAAAGGCTTAAGGCCTTATTGACTTCAGCTCCAGTTTTGACTTTGCCGGTTGAGGGTTAGAGCTTCTCCGTGTATTGTGATGCTTCTGGGGTTGGTCTTGGTTGTGTGTTGATGCAGCAGGGTCGATTAATAGCATATGCGTTGAGGCAGCTAAAGGTTCACGAGCGCAACTACCCCACTCATGACTTAGAGTTGGCAGCGGTAGTTTTCGCGCTCAAGATCTGGAGGCATTACCTATATGGAGTTCACTGTGAGATATTCACTGATCACTTTAGTCTTCAGTATATCACGAGTTAGCGAGAGTTGAACTCGAGATAGAGGAGATGGGTCGAGTTACTGAAGGACTATGACTTTACTATTCTGTATCATCTGGGCAAGGCAAATGTGGTAGCGGATGCCTTGAGCCGGAAGGCAGTGAATATGGGTAGCCTAGCTTCTCTTTCAGTTTCAGAGCCACCATTGGCCTTGGACATCCAGTCCTTAGCTAACCGTTTGGTTAGGCTTGACTTGTCAGATCCTAGCAGAGTTCTCGCCAGTATTGAGGTTCGTTCTACTTTGATTGATCAGATTCAGAGCCATCAGTTTGAGGATCGGCAGTTGTGTGACCTTCGTGATCGGGTTCAGGGTGAGACCAGTCGGGCTACTCTAGATTCAGATGGGGTTCTGAGGTTTGATAGTCGCCTTTGTGTTCCGAGGATTAGTGATTTGATTCAATTGATACTTCATGAGGCACATTGTACTAGATACTCCATTCACTGTGGCACAGCAAAGATGTATAGAGACTTGAGGCAGCTTTACTGGTTGAGTGGTATGAAGCGGGATATAGCGTAGTTTGTATCTCGGTGCTTGAACTGTCAGCAGGTTAAGTTCGAGCACATGAGACCTGATGGTTTGATGCAGCGACTTCCCATTCCTGAGTGGAAGTGGGAAGGGATTACTATGGACTTTGTTGTTGGTTTGCCTCGTACTTCTCATGGGTTTGATTCCATATGGGTGATTGTTGATAGGCTGACTAAGTCAGCACATTTCTTGCCGGTTCAGACTTCTTATGGCGCAAAAAGGTTAGCTCAGATCTACCTTCGTGAGATTGTTCGGTTGCACAGGGTCCCAACTTCTATTATTTTAGACCGCGGCACTCAGTTCACATCTCAGTTCTGGAGGGCTATTCAGCGAGATTTGGGTACAGAGGTTCATCTTAGTACCGCTTTCCACACTTAGACAGATGGCCAGTCCGAGAGAACCATTCAGATTCTGGAGGACATGCTTCGGGCCTGTGTTCTTGACTTTGGAGGTTCTTGGGATCAGTTTGTTCCCTTGGCAGAGTTTGCTTATAATAACAGCTTCCATTCGAGTATCGGCATGGCACCTTTTGAGGCTTTGTATGTTAGGCGTTGCAGGTCACCGGTAGGTTGCTTTGATGGTTTTAGTTCTAGGCCACAGAACACAGATTTGCTTCGAGATTCCTTATATCAAGTTCGAGCGATTCAGGACAGACTTCGGGCAGCTCAGAGCAGGCAGAAGAGTTATGCTGATCGTAGGCTTCATGCCTTGGAGTTTAGTGTCGGTGACTTGGTGTTTCTCCGTGTATCGCCCATGAAGGGCGTGATGAGATTTGGTAGGCGGGGCAAGCTTAGCCCCAGGTACATTGGGCCGTTTGAGATTCTTCAGAGGGTTGGTAGTGTTGCCTATCAGCTAGCATTGCCTCCGATGTTTTCAGCTGTACATCCTGTATTTCATGTTTCAATATTGTGTCGGTATGTCCCAGATGAGTCTCATGTGTTACAGTGGGATTTAGTTCAGTTGGGTGAGGGTTTAGCCTTTGTTGAGGAGCCGGCAACTATTTTGGCCAGAGATGTCAGGAGATTGAGGTATCGAGAGATCCCGATTGTTAAGGTTCAGTGGAGGCACCGTCTAGTCGAGGAGGCTACCTGGGAGACCGAGAGAGATATGCGGGCCCAATATCTGCAGCTGTTTGAGCCTTCAGGTACCCCCTTGACCTTGACTTTCGAGGACGAAAGTCCTTTTTAGTAGTGGATGATGTAATGACCCTTCCGGTCATTTCAACGTATACATTTTCCTTGTGACGTTAGAGCTTGATTGTAGCGGCCCCAAGTCATTTAAGTCTTGTCGGGACCGGTAGTTCGGTGCCGGGTCCATTTGTTGGTCGTATGATAAGTTTTGAAGACAAGTAAGTCGGCAAAAGTTATCGTAAGTTTCTTTAATAAATTTTTTGAACTTTGGGTCAAATGTCTCAGAGCTTTTTTCCCAATATATAAAGAGTTAGAAGTCCCCCGAAATACCAAATTGAAGGTCTACGAGACTAGTTTCCAACGCACAAAACGTCACATCCAACTGATCTCGTAGTAAAAAGTTATGACTGTTTTACCGCGGACTGTCTGGCAGCAACCGAGTTGCGAACTGGGTCGCGAACCGGGTCGGGTCAAAATCGATTTAAAGCCTCAACTTCACGTTTTAAAATGCCATTTCAGTTCTGAAACAGTGAGAAAACATAAGGGAGGGTTCCAAGAGAGTTCTTGAGTATCAAAATCGTGCGATGGTGAATTGCGAGCCAAAGTTTGAGAATTTATTAACATCGTGTGTATTTGAAAATATTTTATTTGAAGGTTGAATTTGGTAAAAAGTTATATTATTATTACTTTTTAAAAATATTTTAAAGGTTTATGAAAAATATTTTTGTTACGATATAATGGTATATGTATTTATTTTATAAGGTTTTTGTACATTGTAATATTTTAACGGAGATAGTAAATTTAGTTATGTTGGAAATTATTATTATAACATAGTAAGTTTTATTGGAAATGATTTTCTATTAGTTATGGTATATTTAAAAAGTTATATTTATTTTACCACGAACTTATGCAATACCCAAATATATACGTAATAGGATAGAATCAATTATAGTGTGCTAACCCCACACTTCCACGTGGGATTAGCTAAATGTGGCAGCAACTATGTGACCACGTGTGAAGCATAGGTGAGGACAACTAACCTAGTCCTTGAATCATTGTTGTTGTACTAATATAGATATATATAATATGTATTATGTAGGTATGTAGTGAGATATTATTTAGGAGCAATTGTTGATAATCCTTGGGAATTTTGAATAGGCACCAGTGATCTTTCTTTTCTTTATATATGTATAAGCTGAACATACATAGCGACTATACACATTTAGCAGGAGAAACATTCTACTGGTGGTGTGATATTTGATCACCGAAAGAAAATCAATTATCGACGTCAAGTTATTCAAGCCCGAGTTCAAGTCTGATTTTGATTCGGAGCTTCTTTTTGGAGAGGTTCGAGCTTGTCATCAGACTACAGGTAGGTTACGATTTATTTTCCCTAGACTCCGTATATATAGGATAAAATTGTATTAATGGGCATCCTTGGGTTGGTTTATTAGGTTGGTACCACAGACCTCGACCTCTTTATTCATGTCCGCCTACTTTTGTTCCTCCGTTGCTTGTAGTATTTGCCGAAATATTTTATTTACCCTTGTGGTCCTGTGAGGCCTTGTTGACTCTGGAACATAGAAGGTGGGATTTTTGGAATGTCCGCGAGTCCCGGGCATAGAATTATCCTTCTAGGCTGGTTATGCTTGCTGAGTAGCTGTGGGCCTGTGCAGGGTCGATAGGTTGATTATGAGCTGCTGGGCAGCTATTGTGTGTGATCATACCATTTCCATGCATATAAAGAGGTTTTCTCCATGTTTTACTATGGTTTTGGCTTCGGGCCTACTGGCACTATTTTGTAACCTTGCATGGCCCCGGGGGCCCGTTTTTAATGGAAATGATTTGGAGATGGTTTGATTTAACTTGTGAATATTCCTAGGTAAAAGAAAGTAAAATTATGTTTTAAAACACCAATTTTACGATGAACGCTAGACTCGGCAGGGCCGGGGTGCTAGTTGAGTTTTCTTGCTACTTGAGATGATTTTTAGCTTCGGTCGGACCGAGCACCTGAGATGACTTTCCACTATTTAGACCCGGTTATGCCCGGGCACCCTTGGAGGGGTTTTTTTTGAGATATTTTCCTACTACTTTATTCCTGGACAGGGTATGGGCATGCATATTCGAGACTGGGTCTCTATCTTTAATCCGGACTTGCTTCTGAATGACATGTTTTGATATTGAGTTTTAGTATGGGGTCAGGGACCTCCATGGACCTTGCCATCCGGGCCTGGGGCTGCAGGCTGCGTGTGCTGGAGGAAGGGTATACGGTGGAGTAGAGGTATACGGGCAGTGTCCTTCCATGGAACCTACCTGCTGGGCCGGATCGGCACCGGTGGAGGTACATACAGAGATACCATTTCACTTGAGATCTTCATGCATCATATCATTCATTGTTTGAGGCTCCACCCTTGTTTGTTGTTTGTTCATTGTACGCTCCGGTAGTATGGGATGCCGGAGGGTTTGTTTTCACTTGTTTATGTTCCTCGGTTGTATGGGCGGCCGGGGGACTGTAGGTAGACTTTTGCTATTTACTTACAGAATTGTTCCCTGTTACGGTTAAGAATGAAATTGGTTACTGCTAAAATGTTAGTTTCTTGATTGAGATTGATATGATTAGTTGAGTTTGATTCATGTCTCTGAGCATGCCTATCATTAACTTTCTCTCTTCTTCTTACACTTGAGGTTACCGGTATACCGTCCATTTTGTAAACTTATTATGTATACACTGTTATTGCAAGGACCCCAGGTGCGTTGTTTCTTACTTTCACCTGTGCCTATGGTGTATATATTTTGCTTGCTGGCCTCACATGTGGTTCTGTTGACTTCCCTTTGGGCTAGTTCCTGTGTACCTTTTGTTGATTTCTGTGACTACTTGTTTCTATTCTGTCTGTTACTACGCTTTTATCTTATATGTGCCCAGTCGGCCTATGATACCTACTGGGTACCTTATGCTTCGCATTTGGTGCTCACCCTACCCCCTGCATCTTTGGGTGCAGATCCTAGCATGGGCCATCGCCGTTAGATCGCTGTAAGTCGTGCTTGGAGATCTATTGGGGATTACTTCAGACTGAGGGTGAGCTCTTGGCGATCGGAGCTTAGCTTTAGTTTATCTTTTGCTTTATGTACTCTATTACCATTCAGAGACATCTGTATATATTGTTTTGGATCGTTTGCACTCCATGTATGTAGTTTTGGCTCTATACTATGATACCAGGTCTTGGGGTTTGGTTTAGTTTCCGCATATGTATATATTTATATCCCTTTTATCTATTCTCTTCGTCTTGTTCCCTTATTTGTTAGATAGTAGCCCATTACTAACTGTCCTGGGCTACGGGGATTGGTTCACCTACCGGGGGTTGTAGGTGCCATCATGACCGAGAAATTGGGTCGTGACAGTTACTTAACTGGCTGATGTGACAACTTGTTCATCTGAGTTTGATTTTATGCTAATGTAGATGTCTATTTCTTTATTGAATTGTGATATATACTTGTTACTAATTTGAGTCAATCTATGATACCTACAAGTATATAGTTTTTGTAATGATGCTACTCCTACACTTTTCTACAAGTGTAGACTATGTTCTAGACTTTTATACAACCTCGTATCTAGCATATACAGTTGACCAATTCAAGGGTGAACTATTTCTATCCAGGCTACCACAGATCTTCTTAACAACAGATGTCTCTCTATTCAAACATTATTTTAGTTATTAGTTGTTTTTAATTACTCTTAGAAATTGCTTAGTTACAATCCTTTGTATGATAACTTGTGGATTTCGGAAATGTAATAGTTTGTTCCATATAATTATTTATTTGATTAGTTGAGACTTCATTATTACACTTTTGATTGACTTATTATTGTTAAATGAATTGGTTAATGCCTTGTTTAGTTGGTAAGACATGGTTCTCTCATTGGGAGGTTAGTGTGGGTGCCACTCTCGATCATTTGGGTCATCAAAATATTGGTATCAGAGCTTTAGGTTTGTCAATCTCATCATATAAAGATACGTCTAGTAGAGTCTTGCAGAATGGTACCGAGACATCTGTACTACTCTTCGAGAGGCTATAGGACGCTAGGAATATTCAATTCTTTTCTTCTTTCATTCTATTACATGATTCAAATTAGTATCTGACCTCTTCATTCTTTTCTCTCACAGATGGTCAGGACATGTGTATCAAAGGTGAGAGCAGAGGCATCCAAGCCAGCCGCTAAGGCCACAACTTGTGACATAGGGCGAGCAAGAGGAGGTGGTCGAGGCAGAAGACGTGGAGAAGTTTCTTCCAGGGGTAGGGCTCTAGCTGCTGGAAAGGTTTATGATAGGTCAGAGTCCCCCATACCACTAGAGGATTATATCAGGGTAGCAGATGAGGTAGCAGCACTAGTTCAGAAAGGTGTTGTGCCTACTCTGGCTTCTTTAAATGTATAGACTTATTCCATTATTATAGTGTCGTTCATGGTTAAGTACCTAGATTGAGTTTTCCCTAAGGTGAGAATCGATAAAATCTCAAACTAGAGTGAAATTTGATACAAATCTAGTATTGTGTGCTCAAGAGATAATTCGTGTCTCAAAGTGTGATACTTGATAGTGTGATATTCATTAATGGATAGTTAAATGGTGTAGGATCCCTTAGGAAGTTTAGGGATGATTAACGGGGTCACAAAACTCTAGTTATAGTGGATATCGCATTAGGATTGATCTATGATATCAAAAATTTAGGTTTGTATTGTAAAATGGTAAGTTTTGGCCGAGTTCCCGAGCGTTTATTTTTTTGTATCACTACAACAGATGAAATTCCACTGCAGAGAGTCCACTATAGCAGTCAAATCTCACCACACCAAGTCTGCTATAGCAGTCCAATCCCGCCATAGTGAGCCTGGAAAAAATTATTAGATCTTACCATAGCGAGTCAAGTCTTGCCACAACAGTCTCACTGTAGAGAGAAAACAACTGATGTAGCAAGAGACGGGGCAGGATTGCCTACCTTAAGTCAGTTTTCTGAGTTTTATTTCACAAACTCTCAAAACTCATTCTAGAGCTCCAAGAAGGAGATTTTCCCAAGACTAGGGTGTTTTATTTTATTTGAGGTAAGTTATTTTGTTAGCCTCTTCAATTAATAATTATTAATATTTGCAAAATTATTAGATTATGGATTAGTGGTGAAATTTGTGGTTAGATCCCTAAATGCAGAAAGGTGGGGAAGAATCCTACGGGTAGATGAAAATTCACCTAGAAATAATCCTAGGTTGTTGTTTAACACTTCCTAGCATGAAATTTTTATTCCTAAACATGACTGGAGAGGATTTGGGAACCTTGGGTTCCACAAAAATGAGACCTTTAGCATAAAAATGGCTTAAAAGGAGAAATTAGAGTAGAAACTCCTTGAATGGTGATCATCTGAATAATGTAGGACTAGTGGGCGGTTAATTAACCCTTGGAGAATGCTACATACCTAGGGTAAGAGTAAAACTAGTGGGGTTGAATTCCCAAGGATTAGAACTAAAAAGCAAATGATTAATTACTCTTGCATTTGTAGTTTTAGACTGCAAACAATTCGAAGATTTGAGAAAAAGCAAGGCATTTGACACCTAGCTTAGATTTGGGTTTTAGAATAAGGTAAATTATGGTTTAATTGAAGTTGAGACTCATTTTATTGCTTGTATGCTTTTACTTGGATAATGTGTTGATTGGTCTTCAGACTTACTTGAAGTTTATATTGTGATTTTGTTAATGCTTGAACGAATAAGCCATTGAATATTGAACTTGATGAAAGAACTTTTAGTGATAAAGTGTACGTATGATTAATGCACTGTGTTATATCCTAAGCAATAGAGACTTAGAACCATATGTTGATATGGGTTGAGAGGTCGAGTACCATGCCAGTATGGATATTGATACTGGCATCACTATTATAGGTCGGGTACCATGTCGGTCCAAATATTGCTATTAATATTATTATTATTATAGAGTAGGTACCATGCTGGTACAATACATGAAGCCTGGTACGTCCTTTGCAAATCATGACTAGTTAGGCAGAAATAAGTTCCTTTGGCATGTGTGTACACACCTACATTTCTGTTTGATATAGTGAGTTGGAATGGGTTTTGTAAGGTGAAACTGAGGTTGCTAAGTTACATACGTTGAAGTGAGGTGGACATAGATCCTCGTGAGATATGACTATTGAGATTGTGAGCTCTTGATTTTATGATGATATCTTGTAAATGTTATGATATGTTACAGACCTTGTTTGGATTTACTTGAAGTTATTGTTTGTTGACTAAACTACTTGCTAAGTGTTGAAGTTCCATTTTACTTGTTGTTTGATTGATTGTATACTTGTTCTAAGTTATGTCGATCTATGATACCTACCAGTACATAGTATTTTATACTGATACTACCATGTAATCTTCTTTTGTTGAGTGCAGACTGTATTTTAGAGGCTCAGACTCGACCTTATTTCTAGCAGGGCTAGCTGATTTTGATCCAAGGGTGAGCACTACATCTTTAGGATGCCATGGATCTTTACTTTGGTCATCGTCCTTCTTTTGGGCAATGAAACCCACTTTTATTTTATTCGTTTTTGGATATCTTAGACATGTTTTGGTTCAGAGTTCTTGTGTAATGACTTTCGGGTCTTGGGGAATGCAACAGATAGTTGAAATATTTCCAAACTTTTACATCATTAGTTTTTTGACTACTATCATTATTGAAGTTGGTTTATTTGTTATATTGTCTAAAAATGGCTAATTAACTAGGTTAAGGTTTGGGTTAGATGGTTCTCCCACAGGAGTGTTAGTGTGGGTATGACTCATGGCTAGTTGGGTCATGAAAATGTTGGTATCAGAGCCCTTAGTTCATTTGTCTCATAGTACAAGAACATGTCTAGTCATGTCTTGTGGAACAATACAGAGACATTTGTACTTTTCTTCAGAAGGATACATGACACTAGGAAAACTCAACTTCTTCTATCATTAATGTTATTATTTGATTCTAATTGGTATCTGGTGATTGAAATTAGTATATGAATTCTTTCACTCTTTTTCTCGTAGATAGTGAGAACACATGCATCACGAGTGAAAGTAGAGGTACCCAAACTAATGGTTGCCACTGCAGTTTATGGTAGGGGAGATATGAGAGGAAGAGGTATAGAAAGGTGAGCAACGCCTGCCAGGGATAGGGCTCAGGACAAAGGACTGGCTCATGAGAGGTCAATATCTCCTCCCCCACAAGAGAATATTCTTGAGGTTGCAAAGGGCAAAATAATATCAGTTCAGGAGAACGGGGTGGAACCATTTCAAGAAGGTGTAGCACCAATTCAGATGTATATGGCTATGATTTAGCAGGTTTTGAGCTTTTTGAGTGGGTTAGCAGGTATTGGGTCTACACCTACAGTTCCAGCACAGCATCTGGTAGTGCAACATATTATTGTTATAGCTCCTCAGATGGATAAGGCTTCAGAGATGGGTATCTTTCCGAGGTAGGTAGCAGGTCCGGCATTGACCATGATTTTTTCTGTAAGTTTGTCAAGATGAAGCCTCTGGCCTTCCATGGTCTTGAATCTGAGGATACACATGAGTTTATCATCGACTACCATGAGCCATTTCCAGCATCATGGTGATGCTAAGATGTGGTAGAGATCTTGTGTGGGACTGTAGGTCTACTGGGTCATCTCCATTGAATTTGCATTTGTTCTATTCGGTATTCTTAGAAAAGTATATCCCACGTAATTTGAGGGATAGAAGGAGAGATAAGTTTGCCAGTATCAAGAAGGGGAGTTCATCAATTGCAACCGATGAGACTTAATTTTATTTGCTCTCTTATTATTCATTACAACTGATAAATACTGAAGAGGAACAAATTTGGCATTTCATTAAAAGGTTAAACATAGGTCTCCAGATTTTAGATTTATAGATGGTATCCTCCAATAGGTATTTCCAGGGGGTGATTGAGTTTGTGAAGAGTGCTAAGGGTGTGTAATAAGAAATCCATGCATGGATGGTAGTAAAGAAATCCCAGACAAGGGAAAACTTTAGTTGTTCATATTCTATGGGTCAAAGTTCATAGGGGTACTTTGCCTACCCTATTCAGTTGCAAGTGTCTATTGGGGGTCCGTCAAAGGCTAGCCAGCCTTCTCCAAATTTTCATGGTTACCTTACATCTTCTACTTTAACATAGCGAGCCATATTGGACCGAGTTTTCTATGAGTGCGATGAAGCTAGTCGTATTCAAAGGAATTGTCCTAGGTATCGGTAGGCAGGTTAGTCAGGCTAGTGCCAGGATCTCTGAGCTCCAGCTCTGGCAGTAAGAAAAGGTAATGGTTATTGTAGAGGTCTTCTGTAGGGTCGATGCGGTAGTCACTAGACAAGTAGAGATGGCAACCATACTAGCACAGGTGGTGGTCATGCTGATCACAGTAGTACTTAGTGCGGTAGGGGTGGTGCACATGCAGGTGATAGGGGGGATTTCTATTCTTTTCTAGGAAGGCCTGAGACAGAGGCATTGGATGTGGTGATAAAATATACTATTCTTTTTATGACCGGATGGCTATAGTATTATTTGATCATGGCTCTACTTTCTCTTATGTATATGTTTGTTTTGTTGTGGGGTTGGACACGGTGAGTGAAATACTTGATTTTTGCGTTCATTTGTCTACTCCATTTGGTGATTATGTGGTTGTTGATATAATTTATTGTGCTTGTCCTATCATGTTTGTGGGGAAAAAACTTGGGCAGATATAGTAATCTTGGACATGGTGGATTTCGACATCATTTTGGGAATGAGTTGGTTGTCTCCTTATTATGCTATTTTAGACTACCATACTAAGACAGTAACTATGGCTATACTGGGAATGGATAGACTTTAGTGACAGGGTGACCAAAGTCTTTATCTTATGAAATTGATCTCTTTTCTTCATGCCAAGAGTTTGATAGGGAAGAGGTGTTTGACATTCTTATCACACCTTTGGGACACTAGTGCAGAGGTCCCATCTATCAAGCCAGTGCTTATGGTGTGTGAGTTTCAGGAGGTGTTTCCTGTGAATTTGTCGAGCATGCCTCCAGACAATAATATTGACTTTTTTATTGGTCTAGAGCCGGGTACTCCTCCCATTTCTATTCCCCCTTATAGGATGTGACTGGTAGAGTTTGGGGATCTAAAGGTTCAATTGTAGGAGTTTCTTGGTAAACGATTTATTTGTCCGAGTGCCTCCTGGAGGGATTCTCCAGTCTTGTTTATAAAGAAGAAGGATGGTAGTCTATGTATGTGTATAGACAACCAATAGTTGAATAAAGTTAAAATTCATAACAAGTATCCACTTCCCCAAATCGATGACTTTTTGACTTGTTGAATGGTGCATCCAAATATTCTAAGATTAATTCGAGGTCCGGATATCATTAGCTAAAGATTCGGTTCGCTAACATTCCTATGACTACATTTTGGACCCGATATGGGCACTATAAATTTCTAGTAATATTTTTCAGGCTAACTAATGCCCCTATTACTTTCATGGGATTGATGAATGTGATATTTAAGCCCTATTTAGATTCATTCATGATTGTTTTCATTGATGAAATCTTAATTTATTCTAAAAGTGAGGAGGAACATGAAAATCACTTAGAGATTGTTTTGGGTTTGCTAAAGGAGAAGGAGCTTTATGCAAAATTTTCTAAGTGTGAATTCTGGTTCGCTTTTGTGTCCTTTTTGGGACATGTAGTTTCAAATGAAGGAGTAATGGTAAACCCGCATAAGATTGAGGCAATTAAGAATTGGGCTAGGCCCACTAAGGTGATTGAGGTTTGTAGCATTATGGGGTTGGCCAGTTATTACCACAAGTTTGTGAAGGTGTATGCCTATATTGCTACTCATCTAACCCGCTTAACTTAAAAGGAGGTACTATTTTATTGGTCGGATGAATATGAGGAGAGCTTTCAAATGCTCAAGACATTGCCGACTACCGCTCTTATTCTTGCCTTGCCAGTAAAGTGTAAGGATTTCATTTGCTATTAATGATGCATCACGTTCTAGTTTAGGTTTTGTCCTAATGTACGAAAAGAATTTTATTTGCCTATGCTTTGGGGAAATTAAAGGTACATGAGAAGAACTATCCTACTCATGACTTACAATTGGCTGTAGTGTTTTTTGCTCTTAAGATATGGAGGCACTACTTATATGGGGTTCATTGTGAGGTGTTCATAGACCATCAAAGTTTGCAACATGTGTTCATGCAGAAATATTTTAATTTGAGGCAGTGTAGATGGATGGAGTTGCTTAAAAACTATGATATCACCATTCTATATTATATAGGTAAGGCTAACGTAGTAGACGATGCATTGTGTAAAAAGTCTAAAAGAATAGGTAGCTTGGCTTATTTGAATGCTACTAGACGTCGGTTGGCTAGAGAGATTCAGACTCTAGCTAACAATTTCATGAAACTTGAGGTGTCCGGGAGAGGTGGGTTGTTAGCATGCATTGAGGCAAGGTCATCGTTTCTTGATCAGATTGTTTCATCCAAATGCACATGCAAGTGTATGCGATCGTACAAGTAATATATAATTTAGAGTCCAGATATCATACCCATAGAAACTTTTTGATTAACTACTTTACTAAATCAAACTAGTTTCAATTATTTATTCAAGCATATAATATACAAGATGAATTTATGACTAAACTAAATTAAAAATAAAAATAAAATAACTAATGAACAATTAACCAGCCGAATAGAAGATTCTTACGTAAACAATATGCTGAAATCATTCTAGGATTATGGAATTGCTAACACTCATATTGAGAAATCAATTTAATTGACTTGCTTGATTATCTAGTTGTTTGATTTCAGGGTTAATTATATGATTACAATCTGGCCAACTTATAATCGTCTATCCAGATTAGCCTCACAACTATATCATTGAGCAGGGATGTGACATCCTATTCTTAATGCATTTATATGTCTTCCATTGTATAACCAAGTAAGGTGTTCTAGGTATATTTCTATCCTACTTTTAAATCAAGTCCTTATTTTAGCATTAACAAGATCTTACTCCCTATATTCTTCGTTCTATCCTAATGGTTCTTCTTTCGAGTTCACAAACAAAATATAAATTTAATTTAATAGTAGCTAAGCATTAAAATAGTAATCACAAGAATATAAGAACAACTAATATGATAATCTTGCAAATCAAATCAAGAGTCTACTACAACAATCATGCAGCTACCATAATCCTAGAACGAAAAGTTTAACTCCACATAGACATGGAGTAATTACAACAATTCATTCAAAGGAAAAATGTAAGAATAAATAATAAAGAAGAAGGAAATATTAAAACAATATTCTACGGCCTCTACGGCTGCTCCTAACTCTTTGTAGGTTAAAAGTTATGTAAAAACTGTGATTGGAGATGTATTTATAGAGTATGAGGAAAATAACCCCTTGTCCTACTTCGATTTGGAGTAGAAGAAAGCTAAAAATTTTCTGAATGAGATGGTGGGGCACCACGCAACTATTGCGCCAGCCCCGAGATGGTGGGGCGCCATGCCACCATTGTGCCAGCCCATCCCTTCTGTAGTTTTGGGGATGGTGAAGCATGCCACCAGTGTGCAACATCCCAGATTTTCTTCTTTTGCTCTCTTTTTCTATCAGAACATCATCCAATGTCTATCCAACGCTCCACACCTTCCGTTATAGCTCTCATGGATTGTTTTCCTCCATATTTTTCTTTGCAAAGCATCAAATCATATATATTAGCTCACAATCATGAATATGAACATAATCATAAGGATATACATGACTTTTACTCTCGAAACAAGGATAAAACATGGGTAAATAAGGCAAGTGGGTGTATAAAATACGCCCAAGATTACGACCCCACACTTAAACTTTTGTTTATCCTCGAACATATCACTATACACCCTATAAATTTCACATCTTAAGACACTAATGGAATAGGTCTACTCATACTCAAGTTAACTAGATAGTTTAATCATGACCCATAATTCACTCAACACGCATAGATCAATCATATTTTCACAGACCCTTGATTGAAACCACACAACCTCTAAAACTGACTCTTCATAAAAAATGTCACGACCCAACCCACCGTGAGTGATACTCACCCAACCCCCGGATGAGCGAACCAATAGAGTTCAACCCTTGCCTAGACTAACAGCCTAAAATCAGCAATCAAAAAGTAAACTAGCAATCAAAACAAATAAAAAACTAATCCTAATCATTATCCTGCGGTAAATCCCTCCTAGGAACTGAAAGTAATCGTACCAAACATCAATACCAAATATCTGAATATGGGGATGCAACCCCAAAAGATAAAAATGAAATAGTTTTAGGTCCAAAACAAATGAACTGAAACTCTAAGGACAACCCAAGGTAGCTCGAAACAAGCAACTCACCCTTGAAACTCAGAATCGCCGGTACTAAATGCGAGGTCGCGTCTCAGTCGCTGGTAGATTTCCTGTACTCACCAAAGACAAGCAAGTGCAGTATCAGTACACCACCACTGTGTACTAGTAGGATCATCAACCAGTTTTCAATTAAACAACATATAAAATAGTACAACATATACAAGTAAATATATGGAAAACATACAACAAGTATACAGGTCCTAGACTACAAGTCTCTACCTACCTTGTCCCAGCATGAAATCCATCTCTTACAGTTCTATACCATGAACATGAGCCATTAACTATACCTTTCCGTCTAGCCCAGACCCACCCTGGAATCCCCTTTAGACACATACCAAAACTAATGATTCCACCCGGTCTAAACCAAGACCAACATAGCAGTTATGCAAAGCTCCCGGCCACTCAAGGACCACCAATAATAGCACCTTTTAAAAGACAACTTGTTCCACTCACGGAACCAATATCAAGTATCACATTCAGTAAAACAACCCGGTCCACACATGGAACCAATATCAGCCAATGCAATACAATAATCAATGAACCAATGTAAGATGCAATAGAGTAAACCCGTACTAGGCGTGGTACCCCTGCCAACCAAGTGTTATACCCAAACCAGGCGTGGTACCCGTGCCACCCATTTGTTATACCCATACCAGGTGTGGTACCCGAGCCAACCGAATGTCAACAAACCATAGTTAATATATGAACACACACAACTTGTAAAACAAACAAGTAAACACTGTCCAATCACAGACTGTAAACAGGAACCTAGACATTTCACACAACTTCCATAAGCAATGTAATGCATACAATCACTTAGACATGAGTACATGAATATACACATTCACAGAAAATAATAAGCCATCACCTACCTCGAAATGTTCCAAGCTCTATTCGACCCGAGCTTTCCCGTGTTCCAGATTCCTCTCTCGTTCTTGGTATAAAAACAACACACACTACATACAATTAACACACAAGGCCTGCACATTACCCAGATTATACCAAATCCCTAAACCCCAGGCCACCCATGATCATACCACCCTTTTCCCGGGCTTTCCCACCGTTAATACTCCTAGTTCTATCATTTTTACGGATAAAACAGGGAATTAAACAACCTATGGTAATAATAATGTACTTTAATCCATACCCAAGAACACACATGCTTGAAATCTCCTTCCTTCCCTGAATTCCACCATCCCTAGGTTATTCTAACCTTTCCCAAAATCCCTCCTTGCAATTCTACCGCATAGGAAATATAATACAAAGATCGGGTGACGAAAACCTTACCTTGGGAACGAATTTTGATGGAAAAGGAAGAAAAATGCCTGGAATCGCCTAGACCTTCTCCTAAAATGAAATTGTCAAAAACATAATTTTTTGGGAGTTGTTTCTGCATTAAAATCCCATCGGCCCGCTATAGCGGTCCCTCCTCTGCTATAACGGTCCCGCTATAGCGGTAGTCTACCGCCTATAGTAGTCTTAAGTAGGTTGACCGCCCTTTGACTGCCGTTATAGCAGTAATTCCCACTGCTATCGCACGCAGTTGCTCCCGTCACGGACAGAAGGTCCGGAAATTTCCCAGTTTTAGCCATTTTACAACACACTTGCTTTCCCTGACAACCCGAAACAACCCCTTCATGTCAAATGCGATTCCGGGAGTTCTACCTACCCAAATGCGGTTCTGGGAGTTCTACCTACCCAAATGTGATTCCGAAAAGTCCCCCAAACTCCTTTATGTCTTGGCTACATGGAAAACTAGCTCAAAGTAAGACACAAAGACAAATCCTTACCTAGATTTCCCTAGACTCTACCCCTCTCCAAAACTGGCCGAGGCTAGCCTAGCCTAGAATTTCAAACCCCCAAATCCAGAGTTTTCTAACTCTAAAACTTGGAATGATTGGACTACCCATAACGACAGACCCGGTCGTTACAGCAGATACCAATTTACCCATCGTTCATCCCCGAATGATCAAACCCAAAATTACGGAAATAAAAGGAAGGAAGTGTAGTACCTGAATCATCAAACAATCGAGTGTACTTGTCCCGCATGTACTTCTCAGTTTCCCAACTGGCTTTCTCAACCGGATGATGCTTCCACTGAACCTTCACCATATCAATCACCTTTGTCCTCAACCTACGGACATCTCGAGCAAGAATCAAAACTGGTTCCTCTTTATAACGAAAGTCCTTATCGAAAAGTATCTCATACCACTTGATGATGTCATCCCCAACCCCATGGTATCGCTTAAGCATGGATACATAGAATATTGGATGGACGCCTGACAAACTAGGTTGCTAACTTGTAAACCACTGGCCCCACAATTTCAAGAACCTCAAACAGACCAATGAAACGAGGGCTAAGCTTGCCCTTCTTACCAAACCACATAACCCCTTTCATTGGTGATGCCTTTAACAATACTTGCTCACCAACCAGAAAGTCTATGTCCCGGACTTTGCGGTCTGCATACTCTTTCTGCCTGCTTTGAGCAGCCAGCAACTTGGTATGTATGCCCCTTACCTTTCCCTACACTTACTTCACTAAGTCTACGCCCAGAGGCTTTACATCTCCTTCCTCAAACCCCTAACTGGTGATCTGCAGTTCCTCCCATATAGGGCCTCGAACGGTGCCATATCGATACTGGAGTGGTAGTTATTATTGTACGAGAATTTGCACAATGGTAGATACTGGTCCCAATGACCCCCGAAGTCCATCACACATTCTCTCAGCATGTCCTCTAATACCTGGATCGTCCTTTCTGACTGACCATTAGTCTGAGGGTGGAAGGCTGTGCTAAAGGTGAGTTGTGTACCCAACTCTTCGTGTAACTTTCCCAGAACTTAGAAGTAAAATGTGTACCCCTATCTGAAATGATGGACAGTGGTACCCCATGCAGTCTCACAATCTCCTTCACGTAGATCTTAGCCAATTGCTGCGAATTATAATCTACCCTGACCGGAATGAAATGAGAGGACTTGGTCAGCCTGTCAACAATGACTCAAATTGAGTAACACTTCTCCAATGTCTTGGGAAGACCCACCACGAAGTCCATGGCTATTCTTTCCCACTTCCACTTTGGAATTGGCATTCTCTGAAGTAGTCATGCAGGTCTCTGATATTCATACTTTACCAGCTAGCAGTTCGGACATTTGGACACAAAGTCCACTATGTCCCTTTTCATCCCGGGCCACCAGTAACGCTGCCTCAAGTTTCTGTACATTTTGGTCACACCCAAATGAATTGAGTACCGCAAACCATAAGCTTCTGCCAAGATTTTCTGTATCATATCATCCATCCGAGGAACACAAATCTTCTCCCTGAAATGCAACACTCCACCAGAGTCTAACATGACGTCTCTGGACTCCCCGGATATTACCATACCTCGCAACTTACCCAGTTTAAGATCCTGAAACTATTTTGCCTTTATTTCCTCTATGAAGGTGGCCTTGACCTCAATCCTAGCCAATAACCCACCTTGATCTGAAACACCCAAGTGCATGAACTTGGCCTCCAAAGCCCTAATCTCCTTAGCCAATGGTCATTTGGACGCCCCCAAACAAGCCAAACTACCCATGCTAACAGTTTTCCGGCTTAATGCGTCTGCCACCACATTAGCCTTACCCAGATGGTACTGAATTGTCATATCATAATCCTTCAATAACTCCATCCACCTCCTATGCCTCAGATTCAAATCCTTCTGAGTGAAAACGTGCTACAGACTGCGATGATCAGTGAATACCTTACACTTGACACCATAAAGGTAGTGTCTCTAGATTTTCAATGCAAAAACCACCGCTGCCAATTCTAAATCGTGAGTCGTATAATTCCTCTCATGCACCTTGAACTGCCTGGATGCATAGGCTATCACATTCCTATCCTGCATCAATACAACACCCAAACTAGAATGTGAAGCATCACAGAAAATAACAAAGTCTTTACCTTCAACCGGCAAGGACAAAATATGGGGATGTGGTCCAAAGTGTCTTGAGCTTTTCGAAGCTTTCCTAGCACTTGTCGGACCACACAAACGATACTTCCTTCTGTGTCAGCCTAGTAAGGTGAGTAGCAATAGAAGCAAAATTCTTAACAAACCTCTGGTAGTACCCCTTCGAGCCCAACAAAACTCCTCACCTCGATCACAGAGCTAGGCCCAACCCAACTCTTGACTGCCTCAATTTTCTCGGGATCCACTATCACCCCTTTTTCTGATACTACATGCCCCAAGAATTCCACAGAAGTCAACCAAAACTCGCACTTAGTGAATTTTTCATAAAGCTTTTGGTGCCTCAAGATATCCAGCACAATACGAAGATGATTAGCATGCTCCTCCCTACTCTTAGAGTAGATCAAGATGTCATCAATGAACACAATAATGAAAGAATCCAAGTAGGACTTAACACCCCATTCATCAAACCCATGAATGTTGCCGGCGCATTGGTCAAACCAAATGACATTACTAGAAACTCATAATGCCCATACCGAGTCTGAAAAGCAGTCTTCGAAATATCCTCAGGTCTAATCTTTAGTTGATGGTACCCGGACCTCATGTCAATTTTTGACAACACTGATGCACCTTGAAGAAGGTTAAACAAATCATCTATACAGGGTAGAGGGTACTTATTCTGGATGGTCACCTTGTTCTACTGCCTATAGTCTATGCACATCCGCATACTACTATCCTTTTTCTTTACAAATAAGACTGGAGCACCCCAAGGCGAACAACTAGGACGTATAAATCCCTTATCTAGGAGTTCCTACAGTTGAGTCTTAAGTTCCCTTAACTCTGCCGGAGCCATACGATACGGAGGAATGGAAGTAGGACGAGTGTCTGGCTCCAAATTAATACAAAAATCTATGTCTCTGTACGGAGGCATACCAGGAAAGTCCGCTGGAAACACCTCTAAAAATTTATAAACCACTGGAACTGACTCAATAGGATGAGACTCCACACTATCATCCCAGAGATGAGCCTGGAAGGCTAGACACCCCCTCCCCACTAGCTTTCTAGCCCGGACAAACGATATTATCTTAACTGGCTTAGACCTGTACACACCTTCCCACTCTAGTCTGCTGCTGACCTTGGTTACCTGTTTGCCTATATGGACACTCTCTCTTAAAGTGGCCTAACTCACCACAATGGAAGCAACCACGGTCAAGAGTAGGTCTGCTAGCTGATGTAAAGGACGCTCTCTGGCCTCTACGAGCTGAAGACTGAGCTCCCTGATAACCACCTGTAGTAGCTGGCAGAGCTGACTGAATAGGACGGGCCGGATAAGCCTGCTGATGCTGGCCTCTGGAGTATGAACCACCATAGTTTCCCTCATTCCGGGGCTTCTTGGCTAAAGCCTTAGCCTGCCCCACTTGCCTAACTCCCTCAATGTTCTTCACTTAATCCACAACATCATTAAAACCCTTTCCCGAAGAAGTCATATGCACCAAAAATACCTGTAGTTCACTATTCAGACCTTTGACAAACAATCGGACCCGTTCCTCTGCGGAACCCAGCATCAATGTAGCAAAACAAGATAACGCATGAAACTTAGCCTCATAAGCTGAGACCGACATGCTACCCTTCTTCAAGTTCAAAAACTCATCCTTCTTCCGATCCCTCAAAGTACAGGGAACGTACTTTTCTAGAAGCAATGCATGGAACTGCTTCCAAGTCAGTGGAGGTAGAATAGAAGACCGACACTCAACATGAGACCTCCACTACTTCTCGGCATCACCCTGTAGCTGAAAAGTGACTAACTCTACCCCATGATGATGTACAATACCCAACTTGTGCAACCTCTCATGGAAATCCAGGATGAACTCATTGGCATCCTCCTTGTCTGTACCCTGAAACATCGGAGGTTTCAGCTTAAGGAACTTAGTCAATATCTCATGCTCATTACCTGTCATCACTGGTCCTAGCATGGGCCTGAGTAGATCATTTGTGCCCGAATCTGCATCCATCCTTGGTGTTGTAGAAACCAGTGGCTGAGTATCCAAGGCCTGATTTGCATAAGCTGCGGGTATGGTTCCAGTACCAACCAACCCACTCAGAATATCCCACACCTGCTTAAAAGCTTCCGGTGTCATAGAAGAAAGGCCTGCACCCCTAACTGGTGTCGCCTCCTCTTGAGCCCCTCCATCATCTACAACCACTTCTTCTACGTCCTCAGCCATATGATCCTGAGGTGGGGGAGGGGTTACCTCGTGTGCAGCAACATCTCGAGCTCCACCTCTGGCGGGTGCGGCTCCAGCTCATCCCCTGCCCCTTCCCCTACCTCTTCCACCAACTGTCGGACCTGCTGCTGGGACCGCTGGCCTTGCTCCATTATTCCTTGTAGTAACCATATGCGAACAGAAGAGTGAATGAGGTTAGATAGCAATTTGTATCACCATATACCAATTGGAATCGAGTTATAGCATGAAGGAAAGAAAGAAGAGATAGTTTTTCCTAAAGCCCCATAGCCTCTCGAAAAAAAGTACGGACATCTCCGCACATTTGCACAAGACTCTACTAGACCTGTTTGGTACGACTAGATCAATGAACCTAGGCTCTGATACCATCTTTGTCACGACCCAACCCGTTATGAATGGAACCCACCCAACCCCCGGATGAGCGAACCAATAGAGTTCAACCCTTGCCTAGACTAACAGCCTAAAACCAGCAAGCGAAAAGTAAACTAGCAATCAAAACAAATAAAAAACTAATCCTAATTATTATCCTATGGAAAATCCCTCCTAGGAACTGAAAGTCATCATACAAAACATCAATACCAAATATCTTAATATCGGGATGCAACCCCAAAAGATAAAAATGAAATATTTTTAGATCCCAAACAAATGGACTGAAACTCTAAAGACAACCCAAGTTAGCTCGAAACAAGCAGCTCACACTTGAAAGTCAGAATCGTCGGTGTTTAATGCGAGGTCGCGTCTCAGTCGCTGGTTGATTTCCTGTACTAACCAAAGACAAGAAAGTGCAGTATCAGTACACCACCATTGTGTACTGGTACGATCATCATCCAGTTTTCAAGTAAACAGCGTATATAACAGTACAACATATGCAAGTAAATATATGGAAAACATGCAACAAGTATACAGGTCCTAGACTACAAGTCTTTACCTACCTTGTCCCAGCATGAAATCCATCTCTTACTATTCTATACCACGAACATGAGCCATTAACTACACCTTTCCGTCTAGACTGGACCCACCCTGGAATCCCCCCTAGACACATACCAAAAGTAATGATTCCACCCGGCCTAAACCAAGACCAACATAGTAGTTATACAAAGTTCCTGGCCACTCAAGGACTACCAACAATAGAACCTTTTAAAAGACAACCTGGTCCACTCATGGAACCGATATCAAGTATCACATTCAGTAAAATAACCCGGTCCACACACGGAACCAATATTAACCAATGCAATACAATAATCAATGAACCAATGCAAGATACAATAAAGTAAACTCGTACCAGCGTGGTACCCGTGCCAACCAAGTGTTATACCCGTACCAGGTGTGGTACCCATGCCACCCATTTGTTATACCCGTACTAGGCATGGTACCCGAGCCAACCGAATGTCAACAAACCACAGTCAATATATGAACACACACAACTTGTAAAACTAACAAGTAAACACCGTCCAATCACAAATTTAAACAAGAACCTAGACATTCCACACAACTTCCTTAAGTAATGTAATGCATACAATCACTTAGACATGAGTACATGAATATACACATTCACAGAAAATCATAAGCCATCAACTACCTCAAAATGTTCCAAGCTTTATTCGACCCGAGCTTTCCCGTGTTCCGAATTCCTCTCTCGTTCTTGTTCTAAAAACAACACAAAGTACATAAAATTAATACACAAGGCCTACACATTACTCGGATTATACCAAATCCTTAAACTCCAGGCCACCCATGATCATCTCACCCTTTTCCTGGGATTTCCCACCATTAATTATCCTAGTTCTATCATTTTTATCGATAAAACAGGGAATTAAACAACCTATGATCATAATAGTGTACTTTAATCTATACCCAAGAACACACATGCTTGAAATCCCCTTCTTTCCCCGAATTCCACCATCCCTAGGTTATTCTAACCTTTTCCAAATTCCCTCCTACCAATTCTACCGCATAGGAAGCGTAATACAAGGATTGGGGGACGAAAACCTTACCTTGGGGAAGAATTTTGACGGAAAAAGGAAGAAAAACGCCTGCAATCTACTAGCCCTTCTCCCAAAACGAAATTGTGAAAAACGTAATGTTTTGGGAGCTGTTTCTGCATTAAAATCTCATCGGCCCACTATAGCGGTCCCCACTCCGCTATAGAGGTCCCGCTATAGCGGTAGGCTGCCGCTATAGCGGTCTTAAGTAGGTTGACCACCCTTTGACTCCCGCTATAGCGGTAATTTCCACCGCTATAGCGATGGCCACTATCGCGCGCAGTTGCATCTGTCATGGACAGAAGGTCCATAAATTTCACAGTTTTTGCCATTTTACAACACACTTGCTTTCCCCAACAACTCAAAATAACCTGTTCACATCAAACGCCATTCCGGGAGTTCTACCTACCCAAATTCGATTCCGGAAAGTCCCCTGGACTCCTTTATGTCTTGGCTACGTGAAAAACTAGCTCGAAGCAAGACACAGTGATCAATCCTTACCCAGATTTCCCTAGACTCTACCTCACTCCAAAACCAGCCTAGGCTCACCTAGCCCAGAATTTCAAACCCCCAAATCCGGAGTTTTCTAACTCTAAAACTTGGCACGATTGGACTACTCATAACGAAGGACTCGGTCATTACAAAAAATAAGACCAAAATGATTATACGTTAATATACCCATCATTAGTACACCAAATTGTCACCATTTTTTGCCCTCACATTTAAGAGAGATGCCCCTTGCTCACATCAAACATACATATTCAAATTGGAAAATATAGATAGAAATTCGCTCACTTTATCAAAGATAGTTTCAGGCATACATAACATACCATAAACTTGCCCTTAGTGAAATACTTTATTAACAAAGAATCAAAATTGTAGGATCAAAAGGACTTTTATGGGTTATAATATCGGCTAAGGGATGGGTAGGAATATTTTGGCCAATAGTGACTACTCTCCCTATGCATTTTAGGACACTCACTTAAACCTTTTTCACTCTTTTCCTTATATCACCTCAACTTCAACTTATGTTCATGTTTTCCTTCAAGCCCCCCCCCCCCCCGCCTTTCTTTTGATTTTTTGTCCTATCCTTCATTCATGCATTGTTAGCAAGGAGATTTTTCTAAACTTTCTTTTTTTTATTTGTTTTTTCTCTCTTTACTACCAACATACAAATTATTTTTCACAAGGGCACCACCCTCTATCTTTTTACCTTTCTTCTTTTGTTTCCTTCTTTTTCTTTAAGTTTTTCAACTATAATGTGCATTAAGGAATGTTTGGACAAACTAATATACGGTAATCAAATAAAGGGGATAGGCTAAACATACGGCTAGTCAAAGAAATAGACTCAAGGCTCAAAGGGACTTAACTATGAATAATATAAAGGTGGCACAAACAAAGGTCAAAATAGCTCACAAAGAAACGTCTTGATTATATCCCACAAGTCAACACTATGTTTTATTTCATACACACACTAGGCAAATTCTAGATATTAAGATATACAAGAAACATAATAAACACTCACCACACATGGCACAATGGTTCGAAAATGGATTCCTAAGACTTAATATTTACAACACAACCAAATTGAATAAATCAACATTATTTAGCCCATGTTTATGTTTTTGATTCATGTTAAAGAGTTTATGCATATCTAAATGAAGTTTCTTACTTTTTATCCTTTTTTGAGTGAATTATCCATGATATTTAGTGTATACCTAGGCGAAGTATCTAGCATATAATAGGCTATGGTTTCTAATCCTTCTTATTCATGTGACTAATTTTCCTTCAAGACAGTCGTCATTCATTCATCATTGAGAAAAGCTCTCTACCTATGACTAAAAAAAGTAATGCTAAAAAAGTAAAATTTGCCCATTTCAAAGAGCTCACCCTCATAAAAGAACCAAGAACATAAGAAAAACCAAGGGTAGATGAGATATACTGCTTAAAAAAACTAATAAAAAAAGAAACAATAAAAAAATTGTATCTTTTTTTCTCAACTAAAAAAATCCTAGAGCATACTCACCCTTAAATCACAAATCTCGGAAAACTCCCCACCCCACACTTAAAATTATGCTTTGTTTCCAGTGCAATTTATAGAAAAAGATGAAGAACAAGGGTAAGGATACTCTCTGAGGTCCTCTAGGGCCTAACTAGCAACATGTTTCTTCATAATAAATCAAAGGGGTGAACAACCCCACACTTAAACTTAAATCATGCTTCTTATTTTTCTAATTTGAGTACTCAGACTTCCTTAATCTGCAAAATCAAAACAAAAACAAAAATGTGACACTATAAAAAATAATAAGCTACACTACAAATTGGAATGCCTCTCAATAAGTGTTTGATTTAACGTCGCGGCATGACGCCATCACTTCACCACTTTTCTTTTTACTTAGAACTTATGAATTTTACTCCTACATTTGCATTAATATTTCTACTCCATTCTAGGGGCAGTGGTAAAAAGATGAAGGAACCAAGCAAAGAATGTTACATCTTGCACTTTTTGGCCCTTAAGTGAGGAATATCATTTTTTCTCTTTGGTGTGATAAATTTTAGAATGTAAGGGTCTTGTTAATCATCTACACACTTCTCAACCAGCTCAGATGACTCAATTCTCATGTCATCATCCAAACACAATGTAGAAAAATGAGTAAAGCGAAATACAACACGTCCCAACCCCAAACATGCATTATCTTTGACATACTCACTTTCGTGTACCTTCTCAACATCGACACTAATGAATAAAACATAGTCAAATGGCTTGAATTCCTCTATTTGCTCCACTACTTGGCCAATATCTACAACAACTGGTGATTGATCATGAAATATCTCAACCTTTTTCTTCAAGTGAGCCTCCAAGTCATGAATATTTGAGCCAAATTTGTCTATCTATTGTTTGAGCTCAAACCTTTCTTCTATCAGTTATGTCATCATGCTTGTAAGACTATCATGGATAAACTCATAAAATTTTATTTGCTGCTCTTGTTCCCATATCAATTATTGGCTTACTATGTGTAATGACTCTTCTAGTCATTTTCGCATTTTTGCTATTTTGTACTATTAGAGCTTGCCTGTAGTGGCCCTAAACTATTTATTACTTGTTGAGACCAGTGGTTCAGTTCCTGGGCCATTCATTTGGTCTTTGTGACTATTTTCCTATTTTAGAGATTTAACTTAGGACATCATTGACTTTAGTCCATATTCTTAGCAAGAGAGATCAGAATCGAATTCTGATAGTTCCATTAGCTCCACAACATGGATTTTGGTCTAGTTGAACCCTTGGTTGGGGCCTAGGAGCTTTTGGTATGGTTTATCGCACTTTATAAGATTTTAGGCCAATTGGCGTTAGAAGTTTGACTTTGGTCAACATTCAGAGAAGATGTCCTCGGATGGGAATTTTGTCAGTGTAGTTAGTTCTAGAATGTCAACTTTGGGCTAGAGGGACCTTTGGTTTGAGTCTTGAGGCTTTCAAACTCATTTTGGGCTATTAGGTTCCATTTTGAAAAAATTGGTTTTTGGGCGTGGGGCCCATTTTTCATTAAATTGACCTTTTATGAGAATTTTGTTTATTCTGCTAAGTCTGGAATTCCCTTTTTAGTATGGAATCATAGTCCATTTTTATGTACGGGTCCCTGGATGATCCTCGAGGGTGTGATCGTAGGAATTTATAGTTGAGTTTGCAGCTGAATACGGCTGGTTCTAGATGGGTGCGATTGTGGTGCTTTGGCTGCACTTGTGCAGCTCCACTTATGCTCTGGGTGCCGCACCTGCAGTGATCGTGGAATCAGATGAGGGCACACCTACGCTCCTTCTCCCTCCCCTGCAGTGCTACCCATGCGGTATTTGTACTGCACTTGTAGGGCAGGGGGTCTTATTGACCTCTGCCCCTGTGGTGGTCTGGGTGCCGCAGCGGTGATGCACCTCCATCAATATGACCGCAGGTGCACCGATCATTGGCAGTTTTAAAAGGGTCATCTCCTTCATTTTTTCCTAAGTTTCCAAAACACTATCCATCATTTCTTTAGAGCTCTAAGCTCAAATTTCAGCGTAGGTTCTTCTTAGAGTGTTGGGGTGGTTTATTCCTTGTATGTGGTTGATTTACCTCCATCGATTGTAAGTTTTACTTCCCTTTTTCCGTTAATTCTTTGATTAATTCTTAAATTATTCTTGGGGTTTAAGGGCTTTTTTAGGCCCTTACCTTACCCAAATTATGCTCATTTTTTAGCATAAGTTCCTAGCAGCATCGGGAACCTTGTAGTAATTTCCATTTTAAGTTTTGGGTTATGGGGCCCATGGGCTTAGTTTTTACCCAAATTTTGACCTAGCAAATTATTAGAATTATGGGTATTGTTAGCTTCGTAGTGACGAGTAGATTATATTTTTGGTAGTTTAATTGTTGTTTGGGACTTCTCAGAGCAGTTTAGGCTTGGGCAATGTCTTTCGAGCAGCTTTGTGTCAGATGCATGGTAGGCTATGGCTTACAATCATAGACTTGGCCTATATAGAATGTAATTGTATATTTAGCTCATTCTTGGGTTGGGTTTATTATGTTCATACCCCAGACTTTGTCCATTTCTTTTTGTCCATTCTTATTTCTTCTACTTCAATATTTCAGCTATTATGGTAGTATTACCCCTTACGGCCCTGAGTGGCATTTGCATATGCCTCTAGACCAGAGTTAGTGGGATATTTGGGAAATGTCTATGAGTCCTGAAAATTGATTTAAAATTTCTAGCTGGTTATCTATGATGTAGAGCGGATTGAGCCTATGTAGGGCCAGTAGATTGATATTGAGCTATTGGTTGCATTTGAGAATATCATCATCATGAAAAAAGCTTTTTATTCATTGGTTTACTACTAATACAAGGTTGCAGGCCTGACTATCACCAGTTTTCTAACCTTGCATGGCCCCGAGGGCCTATTTTTAGTTATTAATGACTAAATGGATTTAAAACTGGCTTAATGGTTCTTTTTGAACTAAAAGGGATTAAATGTTAGTTTTTCACACTCATACATGAGATGATACTAGACTTGGCTGGGCCGAGTGCTAGACATGGTTTTATTACTGATTTTAGACCCAAATAGACTTTGGGCATGCATGATGAGATCTTGAGAGTTGGTATGTGGTCGCAGAGACCTCCATAGACCTTGCCAATCCAGACTAGGGGCTACGGGCCAAGAGTGTTAGAGGAGGGGTATATGGGGGAGTAGAGGTATACAAGGGATGCCCTTCCATGGGTCCTACTTGCTAGGCCTATGGGCGCCAAAGGAGGTGCATACGGTACCACTTGCATATCATATCATATCATTCATTTATGCACGGTTCCACCCCTTGTTTGTTGTTTTCTAAGTGTACTCTTTGGTAGTATGGGATGCTAGTAGGATTTGGCTTCACTTGTATGTATTCCTCGAGTGTATGGGTACTCATTGGGATTGTAGGTAGATTAGTTTTACTTGCTCCTATTGTAGTTAACCGCTAGTTAATTATTTGGTCATCCTTACCTTGTGAGCTGTATTGTTAGCATCTCTATGTTTTGTTGCCTTTCTTACTCTCCCTTTATTTGAGGTTACCGGTACACTGCCCTATTCATTAAGCTTTCCTTATTTATCGTTATTGCAAGGACCCAGGTGTGTTCTCTACTCTTACATCTATGTTCTCTGATACATCTTCTATGGCTAGCTTAGTACACTTGTATTCTTTTATGCCTTCTATCTATTGCTAGCTTCCTTGTACTTTACTCTATTTGCTTCTGTGACCCTTTTCTTCCCTTACCTGCTATCTACTGCTTTTACATTTTACATGTGCCCAGTCAGTCTATGATGTCTACTGGTTACCGATTGCTTATGCAAGTGGTGCTCATACTATAATTCTGCATCTTTTTAGTGCTGATTTTAGTGTGGGGACATCACCATTGACATGGGGATTTCATGCAACTTTTTGGGACATTTGAGACATATAGTGAGTCCCTGGCAATCGGGGCTTGGCTATATCTCTTCTTTTGGCACAGTTGACTCTTTTGTATATTCAGAGACAGTTGTATATTTTACTTTTCTCTCTCTTATACTCTGTACTTTTTAGCAGTGGCTCATGTAGTTATGATACCAGGTCATGGGATGGTGTAATTTCCTATATATATATTCAGGTTTCCTTTCTTTTGGTAAGCCTTCCTTACCTTCTTCCGCCTTTTATCCTTATTATACATGCTTCACTTAGGTTGTGGCCTATTACTAACCATTCTAGAATATGGGGATTGGTTTGCCTACATGGGGGTTATAGGTATCATAATTACCTAAGAAATCGGGTCGTGATAGCTTGGTATCAGAGCCTAGTTTCATCGGTGTCATTGGAATAGGATCCAATGTCTAGTAGAGTCTTACGGATTAGGGCAGAGACATATATACCCTATCTTCGAGAGGCTACAGTGACGTTTTAGGAAACATGAGTCTTTTGTTGCTCCTATATCGTGAGCCTTATCCTAGATGGTTTCCTAGAATCTCATTTGTTTCTTTCACTCTTTTGCAGATGGTTCATACGAGATCTTCAGTAGCAGATAAGGGTGAGCCTTTAGTACCAGCACCTCCTGGATCTAGCTAAGAGTCAGGGTAGACATAGAGGTAGAGATCGAGGACGTGCCCAAGAGGCGGAACCAGTTAGCGCTCTTGAGGTTCAGTATGAATCTGAGCCAGTTTTGGACCAGCAGCTCTTTAACCAAGGAGAAACCAAAGTGCCACCAGGGGTAGTAGCAACATCAGTATCAACACCAGCCCCAGCTCCTTCTCCAGATATCCGAAGTGTGCTGCTTCAATTATTAAGCATGGTTTGAGGTCAGCCTTCTGATATGGCCCAGACATCCGCTCAGGGGGTAGCCCTGGGTGTTCAAAGTTTAGAAGCGTAGCCTGCAACTATGGCTCCCCGTGCACAGGTCCTTTCAATGCCTACAGTCGCTTAGTCTCTCACTCCTCGCCCAGTTATATCCAAGTCAGAGTAGAAGACTTTGGGTCAGTTTCTAAGATTATCCCCACTGAGGTTCTCCGCTGCTCCTAGACAGGATGGTTATGATTTTATTTCTACCTATGAGTAAATGCTTCTTCACCTTTGTTAGTTGGATGCCCATGTAGTGGATTATACCACCTATCAGTTAGAAGGGCCATCTAAGCTTTGGTGAAGGGCCCAGGTAACTATAGGAACCCTGAGTCTCCTCAGTTTGCATGGAGAGAGTTCTACGTGGCCTTTATGGCCAAGTTCTTGCCTCTGTGTGATCGTGAGTGTCGTAGGGAGCAATTTACCAAGTTGATGGAAGGGTCTATGACAGTGTCTAAGTACAAGGCCCACTTTCACCATATGTCTCCATTTAGGACTATGATCATTCCTACAGAGACAAACTGGATTCTTCAATTTGTTTAGGGGATGAGGATGGAGCTTTGTGAGACTACAGAGATACTAGTTGCTAGTGGGTGGCCATTTCAGGAGATATCAGACCATGCTTGCACTATGGAGGATTTGCATCACCAGGACCCTGGGGCCAGAGATAAGATACCATGCTAGCAGGGCGGTTACAGTAGTTTCTTCTGTTGCAGTAGATGTTTAGGTCAGTAGGGCAGAGGATATCAGCTAGAGCAGCATCCGGGCCAGTCCAGTCGGCCAATTCAGGCATCACTTCAAGATTCAGGTGGGCCTCAGTTTGATCATGGTTATGGTAGTCAGCATGCTTACATTGGTCATCATGGGTTCAGTAGGCCGAGTTTAGGTCAGTCATCGAGGGGTATATCATCTAGGGCATCAGACTATAGTGTCCATATAGGTTCAGCCAGTTTATCTCGCCAGAGTGGGCCATTAGGGCCTTGCTATAAATGTGATATTATCGGTCACTTTACTAGAGATTCCCCCAGCGGGTTACAGTTCAGCCAACCGCTCAGCCGACTCAGCCTCTAAGAGCAGTGTAGCCACCGGTCAGAGATAGTGGTGTCTATGGTAGGGGTGGTGCCCAGCATGGATGGTCATGTAGTTAAGATGGAATTTGGTACAGTAGAGATCGGCATCAGTTCTATGCGGTCTCGGGTAGACCAGAGTCGGAGGCCTTAGATGCGGTGATCATAGGTATGATCTCTGTCTGTCGTTAGTCAGCCTTAGCATTGTTCAATTATGGTTCTTCATGTTTGTATGTTTCTTCCTACTTTATTACTTGCTTAGGGTTGGCTGGTGAGTCATTATATGTTCCCTTGTCTATTGCTACCCCGGTAGGCGATTCTTTAGTAGTGGATTAGATTGTTAGATCATGCTTAGTAGTTGTTGGTGGTCTTGAGACTTGGGTTGATTTGATGATATCAGATATGCTTAACTTTGATGTGATTCTGGCATGGATTGGTTATCTCCTCATCGAGCAGTTTTGGATTGTTATGCCAAGACCATTAACTTAGCCGTGCTCGGTGTATCCTTGGTAATGTGACAAGATTCTGTTGGCCGCACACCATCTGGGATCATTTTCTTTCTTCAAACCAGAAAGTTAATTTCATGCAGGTGTTTGTCTTATCTAGCATATGTTCGGGATGTTAGCATCGACACTTCTTCTCCCGAGTCAGTCCATGTAGTTAGAGAGTTTTTAGATGTGTTACCGACCAACCTGCCATGCCTTCTACTTGAGCATTATAGACTTTTCCATTGAGTTAGAGCCGAGCACCAGGACCATTTCCATTACTCCATATCTTATGGCTTCGACTGAGTTAAGGGAGTTTAAGGTTCAACTTCAGGACTTGTTAGCTAAGGGTTTTATCAGGACGAGTGTGTCACCTTGGGGTGCTCCAGTTCTGTTTATAAAGAAGAAAGACGGCTTGATATGGATATGTATTGATTATCGGCAGCTGATAACATGACTATAAAGAACAGGTATCTGATGCCGCATATAGATGACTTGTTTGATCAGTTCAAAGGTGTAGGAATGTTCTCTAAGATAGATTTGAGGTCAGGCTACCACCAGTTGAGGATTAGGGCAGAGGACATCTCTAAGATAGCATTCAGGACTCGTTATAGCCATTATGAGTTACTAGTGATGTCTTTTGGGTTGACCAATGCCCCAGCAACTTTTATGGACTTGATGCATAGGATGCTCAAACTTTACCAGAATTCATTTGTGATAGTCTTCATCGATGATATATTGGTATACTTGAGGGGTAGAAAGGAGCATGAGGATCATTTAAGGATCGTGCTCTTGACTTTGAGAGATCATCAGCTTTATACAAAGTTCTCAAAGTGCGCGTTTTGGCTTAAGTCAGTAGCATTCCTGGGACATGTGGTGTCTAAGAATGGGATTAGGTTGGGCCTAGCAAAGACTGCAATTATTCGTGATTGGACGAGGCCTACTACTCCTACCGAGGTTCACAATTTTGTTAGGTTGGTAGGATATTACAGATGGTTCATCGAGGGATTTTTTTTCCTAGAAGCACCTTTGACTAGTCTGACTAGGAAGGATGTCCTATTACAGTGGTCTGATCAGTGCGAGGATAACTTTCAGAGGCTTAAGGCCTTATCAACTTTAGCTCCAGTATTGACATTTCTAGTTGAAGGTTAGAGCTTCTCAGTGTATTGTGATGCTTCGTCAGTTGGTCTTGGTTGTGTGTTGATGCAGCAGGGTCGGGTAATAGCTTATGCATCGAGGCAGCTGAAGAATCACGAGTATAACTATCGCACTCATGGCTTGGAGTTTGTGGTGGTAGTCTTGGTGCTCAAAATTTGGAGGCACTATCTATATGGAGTTCACTGTGAGATTTACATTGACCACTATAGTCTTCAGTACATCATGAGTCAATGAGAGCTAAACTCCAGGCAGCAGAGATGAATTGAGTTAATAAAGGACTATGACATCACTAATATGTAACATCTGGGCAAGGCAAACATGGTAGCAGATATGTTGAGCCGAAAGGCAGTGAGTATGGACAACTTGCATCTCTTTTAGTTTTAGACAAGCTATTGACCTTGGACGTCCAGTCCTTGGCTAATCATTTGGTTAGGCTTGATTTTTCAAATCCCAGCATAGTTTTTGCCAGTGTTGAGATTCGTTCTACTCTGGTTGATCATATTTAGCAGTGTTAGTTTAAGGATTAGAGTTTGTTTCATATTCGTGATCAGGTTTTATAGGGTGAGGCCAGTAGGGCTACTTTAGATTTTGATGGTATCTTGAGATTTGATGGTCGCCTTTGTGTTCTGAGAGTTGAGGACTTGATACAGTTGATTCTCCATGAGGCATATTATTCCAGATATTCCATCCATCTCCCTGTAGCTAAGAGGGACATAGCAAAGTTTGTATCTCGATGCTTGAACTGCTAGTAGGTTAAGTTCGAGCATATGAGACCTAGTGGATTGATGTAGAGACTTTCCATTCTTGAGTGGAAGTGGGAAGAGATCAGTATGGACTTCATAGCACAGTCGCCATGTACTTCTTGAGGGCTTCACTCTATTTGGGTTATTGTCGATAGGCTGACCAAGTCTGTGCTCTTCTTGCTAGTTCATTCTTCCTATAGTGCATAGAGGTTGGCTCAGATCTATCTCCGTGAGGTTGTCTGTTTGCATGGGGTAATAGCTTTTATTATTTAATACTGCGATACTCAGTTTACATCTCAGTTCTGGAGGACTATTTAGCAAGAGATAGGCATAGAGGTTCAACTCAATACTGCATTTCATCCTCAGACAGATGGCCAGTTTGAGGGGACTATCCAAGTCCTAATGGACATGTTATGGGCCTGTGTTCTTGATTTTGGGGTTCGTGGGATCAGTACGTGCCTTTGGCGGAGTTTGCTTATAATAATAGTTACCACTCAAGTATTCGCATGGCACATTTTGAGGCATTCTATAGTAGGCATTACAGATCGCTAGTGGTTGGTTTAATGGTTTTGAATCCTAGCCACAGAGTACAGACCTACTTCGTGATTCCTTAGATAGAGTTCGGGTGATTCAGGATAGACTTAGAGCAGCCTAGAGTAGGTAGAAGAGCTACGCATACCATAGACTTCGTGCCTTAGAGTTCAGTATTTGTAATCGGGTATTTCTTCATGTTTTGCCTATAAGTTCATGATGGGATTCGGCAGAAAGGGCAAGCTCATCCCCAGGTATATTGAGACATTTGAGATTCTTCAGAGAGTTTGTGATGTTGCTTATTAACTAGCTTTGCCTCCTATGTTCTCAGCTATTCACCTAGTCTTTCATGTATCCATGTTGCAGCATTATGTTCCGGATGAATCACATGTGCTACGGTGGGATTCAGTGCAGTTAGATGAGAGTTTGGATTTTTTTGAGGAGAATATAGCCATTCTAGCTAGAGATGTCAGGAGATTGATGTCCACAGTGATTTTTGTGATAAAGATTCAGCGGAGGCACCGTCCATTCAAGGAGGCTACCTGGGAGACCAAGAGTGAGATCTAGTCTCAGCATCCACAATTGTTTGAGTCTTCAAGTACTCTATTTTTCTTGACTTTTAAAGTCAAAAGTCCTTTTAAGTAGTGGATGATGTAATGAACCTTCCAGTCATTTTCATATTTTCTATTTCTTTGTACTATTAGAGCTTAACTGTAGCGGCCCTAAGTCATTTATAACTTGCTGGGACTGGTGGTTTGGTGTCTGGGCCATTCATTTTGTCTTTATGACCATTTCCCTGTTTAAGAGTGTTAACTTAGGAAATTATTGAATTTAGTCAACATTCTTAGCGAGCGAGCTCGAAATCAAGTTCCGACAGTTTCGTTAGCTCTGAAGCATGGATTTTGGCCTAGTTGGACCCTTAATCAGGGCCTAGGAGCTTTTGGTATAGTTTTATCTCACTTTGTGAGATTTTAAGCCAGTTAGAGTTAGAAGTTTGACTTTGGTCAATATTCTGAGAAGACGACATCGAATGGGTATTTTTTCAGCGTGATTTGCTCTGGAATGTCGACTTTGGGCTAGAGGGCCCTTTACTTTGGGTATCAAGGTTTCTGGACTCATTTTGGGCTATTGAGTTTCATTTTGGAAAAGTTAGTTTTTGAGTGTGGGGCCCACTTTTTGTTAAATTGACCTTGTATGAGAATTTTATAAATTTTATTGAGTTTGGAATGCCATTTACAGTAGGGTGGCATAGTCTGTTTGTGTACATGGGCCCCCGGATGATCCTTGAGGATGTGATTGGAGGAATTTTTAGTTGAGTTTGCAGCTGATTACGATTATTTTAGGATGGGCATGGTTGCAGTACTTTGGCCACACCTGCTCTCAGGGTGTCGCACCTGCGATGTTGGTGACATCGGCTGGGGGCGCACCTGCGCTCCTCTCCTACCCCTGTAGTGCCACCCCAGCAGCATTTGTACCATACTTGTGGGCACCACTGCGGTGACACACCTGCATTAATATGACCATAGGTGCACCGACCGCTGGCAGTTTGAAAAGGATCATCTCCTTCATTTTTTTCTAAGTTTTCAAATCACTATCCAATATTTCTTTAGAGCTCTAAGCTCAAATTTTAGTGTGGGTTCTTCTTAGAGTGTTTGTGTGGTTTATTCCTTGTCCTTGGTCGATTTTGCGTCATCAGTTGTAAGTTTTCCTTCCCTTTTTCTGTTGATTCTTAAATTGTTCATGGGGTTTAGGGACTATTTTTGGCCCTTTCCTTACCCGAATTGTGCTCAATTTTTGAGGATGAATTCCTGGCAGCATTGGAAACCTTGTGGTAATTTCCATTCTAAGTTTTAGGTTGCTGTGCCCACGGGCTCATTTTTTACCTGGATTTTAACCTAGCTATTATTATCATTATCGGTATTGTTAGCTTCATAGTGACGAGTAGAATATGTTTTTGGTAGTTTGATTGTAATTTGGGACTTCTTGGAGCAGTTTGGGCTCAAATAACGTCTTTCCTGCAGCTTTTCATCGAACACCAGGTAGGCTATGGTTTACCGATCATATAATATGCCTATATAGAATGTAATTGTACTATTTAGCTCATTCTTGAGTTGGGATTATTAGGTTGGCACCCTAGACCTTGTCCGCTTCTTTTTGTCCATTCTCATTACTTCTACTTTAGTATTTAAGTTAGTTCAGTAGTATTACCTCTTATGGACCTGAGTGGCCTTTGCATATACCTCTGGACCATAGTTAGTGGGATATTTGCGAAGTGTTCATGAGTCGCGGACATTGAATCGCGATCGCTAGCTAGTTATTTGTGTTGTAGAGCGGATTAAGACTGTGCAAGACCAGTAGGTTTATATTGATCTAAGCATATCATCACCATAAAAAGAGGTTTTTCTACATTGGTTTACTACTACTACAGGGCTTCAGTCCTGGCTATCACTGGTTTCCTAACCTTGCATGGCCACAAGGGATCGTTTTCAATTATTAATGGCTATAAATGGACTTAAAACTGTTTTAATGGATCTTCTTGAAGTAAAAGGGATTAAATGTTAGTTTTTCACACTGATACCGAGATGATACTAGACTCGGATGGGGAGAGTGCTAAACATGGTTTTATTACTGATTTTATACCAGGATAGACTCTGGGCACGTATGATGGGATCTTGAGAGTTGGAATGTGGTTGTGGAGACCTCCATGGACCTTGCTAATCCAGACTAGGGGCTATGGGCCGAGAGTACCAGAGGAGGGGTATACGAGGGAGTACAGGTATATGGGGGAAGCCCTTCCATGGGTCCTACCTACTGGGCCTACGGGTGCCAGAGGAGGTGCATATGGTACCACTGACATATAATATCATATCATTCATTTCTACATGGTTCCAACCCTTGTTTGTTATTTACTAAGTGTACTCTCTGATAGTGTGGGATGTCGGTAGGGTTTGGTTTCACTTGTATGTATTCCTCAGGTATATTGGTGCTCGTTGAGATTGTAAGTAGATTAATTTTACTTGCTCCTATTGTAGTTACCTACTAGTTTACTTTTCGATCATCCTTACCTTGTGACCTGTATTGTTAGCATGTCTATATTTAGTTGCTTTTCTTTCACTTTCTTTATTTGAGGTTACCCGTACACCGCCCTGTTCCTTAAGCTTTCCTTATTTATTGTTATTGCAAGGACCCAAGTTCGTTTTCTACTCTTACATTTGTGTTCTGTGATACATCTTTTATGGCTAGCTTAGTACACTTGCATTCTTTTATGCCTTCTATCTATTTCTAGCTTCCTTGTACTTCACTCTATTTGCTTCTGTGAACCTTTTCTTCCCTTATCTTCTATCTACTGCTTTTTCATTTTATATGTTACCAGTCGGCTTATGATTTCTACTGGGTACCGGTTGCTTATGCAAATGGTGCTCATACTACACTTCTGCATCTTCCTAGTGCAGATCCTAGTAAGGGTCATTTTCATCCGTTGACGTAGAGATTTCATACAGCTTTTGGCATATCCGAGATATAGGGTGAGTCCCTAGCGATCAGGACTTGGCTATATATCTTTTTTTGCACAGTTGACTCTTTTATATATTCAGAGACAGTTGTATATTTAATGTTTTCTCTCTCTTGCACTCTATACTTTTTAGTAATGGCTCTTGTACTTATGATACCAGGTCATGGGATAATGTAATTTCCTGTATATATATTCAGTTTGCCTTCCTTTTGCTATGCCTTCCTTACCTTCTTCAGCTTTTTTATCCTTATTGTGCGTGCTTTACTTAGATTGTGTCCCATTACTAACCATTCTAGGCTACGGGGATTTGTTCTTCTACAGGGGGTTGTAGGTGTTATCATGACCTGAGAAATTGGTTCTTCCTCACAGCTTTCTCCTAGTAGGGACACTTTTTTCTTCTACTAAAGGTTCGTCTTGGGTATTGGCTAAGGCCGTAACTTGAAGATAAATACAAGTTTCAGACATAGCCTAAATTTCTTTGAGGTGGGAACTCATTCTCTCCATGGCTTTGCTCGGTTCTACTTGTTTCTCTGATATTTGCTTCATCATATCAAGAAGGTGAGCACATGAATCGTATCCTCCACTTTATTACCCCTGTCAACATCACAAACAAAAAAAGAATCATAACAGGGGCTTGGAGGAGGGGAATTAAAGATAGGACAACCATTCCAATAGTCATCTTGATCACCACATATACAACATACATTCAATTCAAAAAAATTGGTAGGTGCGCCTAATCCGCTCTCTTGAATATAATGGCAATTGATACCTAGGTGGTGTCCTCCACAGTACTGACAAGGATTACCAACATATGAATACTCATTATTCATCTAATATTTATCCCAAGATGTCATGTTAAGAGGAGTAGTAAAATAAAAAAATTAAAAATCAACTATCTATACAAGAAAATAAAATATATACAAAAAATCAAATAAACAAAACATCTAAAAATACTCCCCGACAATGGTACCAAAAACTTATTATGACCAAACGCACACGTAAGTATACGCGGTTGTACAAGTAATATAGGATTGAGAGTCCAAATAGCATACCCATAGGGACTAGTCGATGAACTATTTTACTAAATCAAACTAGTTCTAATTATTTATTCAAGCATAAAATATAAAAGATGAATTTATGACTAAACTAAATTAAAAATAAAAATAAAATAACTAATGAACAATTAACCAGCTGAAGAGAAGATTCTTAAGCAATCAATATGGTGAAATCGATCTAGGATTATGGAATTACAATAATTCATCCCAAGGAAAAATGTAAAAATAAATAATAAAGGAGAAGGAAAGATGAAACTAATATTCTTCGGCCTCCACGGCAGCTCCTAACTCTTCATAGGTCAAAAGTTATGTAAAAATTGTGATTGGGGATATATTTATAGAATATGAGGAAAATAACCACTTTTCCTACTTGGATTTGGAGTAGAAGAAAGCTGAAATTTTTTTGGACAAGATGGTGGGGCACCACACCACCATTGCAATAGCCCCGAGATGACGGGGCTCTACACCACTATTGCACTAGCCCATCCCTTCTATATTTTTTGGGCTAGGGTGGCATGCCACCAGTTCTCCACAGCTTGGATTTTCTTCTTTTGCTCTGTTTTTCTCCCAGAACTTCATCCAATGTCTATCAACGCTTCTCACCTTCCATTAATAGCTCTCATGGGTTGTTTTCCTCCATATTTTTCCCTGTAAAGCATCTCATCACATATATTAACTCACAATCACAAATATGTAAATAATCATAAGGATATACATAACTTTAATTCTCGAAACACAGCTAAAACATGGGTAAATAATGCAAGCGGGCGTATAAATATGCCCAATATCATGGATCATGGAAAAAAAATTTAAGGATGCTAAGTTGAGTTGAATTCATGACAAGGTTTTCCAGGGTAAGGCCAAGAATTCCATGATTGATGTTGAGGGTGTTTTGTGAATCAAGGGGCGAGTTTGTGTGTCCGGTGCTGATGACTTGATTCCTAGGATTTTTGCTGAGGCTCATTGTTCTAAGTATTTTATACATCATGGTGTGAACAATATGTACCATCACTTGAGGGAGCATTATTTGTGAGGTCGAATAAAGAGAGACATAGTTGATTTTGTGGCTAAGTATTAGAATTGCTAGCAGGTGAAGTATGAACACCAGAATCTTGGTGGTACTCTTCAAAAGATTCCTATTCTTGAATAGAAGTGTGAGAGAATAACCATAGATTTTATTGTTAGTATTCCTAATACATTGGGGAAGTTTGACTCTATCTGAGTTATTACGGATTGGCCGAGAATGTCTGCACATTTCATTCCTATCCAAGTGACTTATAATGCAATCAAGTTAGCCAAGTTTTATTGCAAGGAAGTAGTTCGGTTGCATGGGGTTCCTATTTATATTATCTTAGATAGGGTTACTCAGTTTACCTCTAACCTTTGGAAGAGGTTGCATGTGGAGTTGGGTACTAGGCTAGACCTTAGTATAGTTTTTAATCCTCAGATATATAGTAGTCGTGACCAACAGCCATTAGCTCTCGGCTTGTTGGTAAGGTGAGAGCTTCAAGCCCGATTTCATGTGGCGATGGGCAATCTGAAAAGATAGTTCAGGTGTTGGACGACATTATCCATGCGTGTGTTATGGATTTCGGAGGTCATTGGCACCAGTATGTAACTTAGGCAAAGTATTGCATATAATAACAACTACCATTTGAGCATAGATATAGCTCAATTTGAGGCATTGTATGGGAGGAGGTATAGATCCCCTATTGGTTGGTTTGATGCATTTTAAGTGAGACCGTGGGTAATGAAATTATGAGGGACTCCATAGAAAAAATGAAGTTTATTCAAGAGAAGCTTCTAACAGCTCAAAGTAGGTAAAAGGAGTATGCGGATAGAAAAGTAAGAGATGTGTATTTCATGAAAGGTGAACAAGTTTTGCTCAAGGTCTCACCCATGAAGGGTGTTATGAGATTCAGTAAATATGGTAAGTTTAGTCCAAGATACACTTGACCCTTTGAGATTCTTAAGAGTGTATGCCTGGTAGCGTATATATTAGCATTCCTCCGAGCTTGTCAAGGCTTCATCCTGTGTATTATATGTCAATCCTTAAGAAGTATAATGGGGATGGTGACTATTTCATTCACTGGAGTATGGTCATTTTAGATGAAAACCTCTCTTATGAATAGGAATATGTTGGTATTCTTGATAGAGATGTCCGTAAATTAAGGACTAAGGAGATTGCATCCAAGAAGGTCCAGTGGAAGAATCTTCCTATTTAGGAGGCCACTTGGGAGACTAAAGTGGACATGTGCATTAAGTATCTACAGCTTTTCACCGATTTAGGTAACTCTATTTTATTCCCTTTTTATTCTTGTTGCCATTTAAGGATGAACGGTTGTTTAATTGGTATTTCATGTAATGATCCATTCTATCACTATAGTGTTGTTTAGGGTATAAGTACTCGGCTAGTGTTTTTTCTAAGGTGAGAGTTGATAAAATCTCATGCTAGGGTGAGTTTTGATGAAATCTAATGTTAAGGGCTCTAGAGATGATTCGTGTCTCATAGTGTGATACTTGATTGTAATGACCGGGTCCGTTGTTATGTCAATTTTTCCTGATTTCGTAAATTTGGGGAAAATGGTTAAAAATATGTTCAGAATAAATAGGGTGACATCATGAGAAATTTCTGATTTTCGAAAAAAATTTGGGCTGACATCACACCGCTATAGCGGTAATTATTCTGCAATAGCGGCACCGCTGTCGGGGTAAGGCAGACTACTATAGCGGGGTTACGGGAGACAGAACCAGTGATGGGATTTTATTAAAAAGTCTCTTCTCCTCAGTTGGGCAACATACGAGGGTTCCTCCAAAAATCCTCCCATGCTGCTTCAAGGCTAGGAAATCATGAGGATGAGAGGTCATGGCTAAAGGGACGCGAAATAGCAGATTCCAGGATCATGGTTCAGTCGAGAATGCAACCACGGAGCCAAAAATGCATCAAATAAGCTGCTGGCATCCAGGTAGGCTAGGTTTTCATGAATAGTTAGACTTGTTTACCTTCCGTACTTATCGTATAGTAGAACTGGAGAATCCATGTTTTAGGCCTCCGGGTACGGAGTCTGGCGAATTCGGGATTGGTTGTATTATTTCTAGGATGTACAGAATGGCTGGTCTTGTGAAAGGTATTATGTGTTCAACTTATTCATATTGTCGTGATAAAATGATGGGTTGAGGGACTAATATATCGGGAAGGTTCGGGGAACCCGTGGAGTGCTTGGGACCATGAGAACGGGAATAGGAAGCTCCTAGGTAGGGTTTCAGTAAATGTTATTACTTAAGGCTTAGCGGCGGTCTGGCTAAGGTTAGGAAAGGGAAGCGTGTCGTATGCTTATGTGTTCATTTAATAAGGGAAATCGCTAGTTGCATGTTATAATAAAAAGGGTGAACTGGGGAATAGTCTTCGAACGGGAATTGATGGTTCATAGTTGTACCCGGAAAGGGGTAGGTGATGGCTTATGATTTTGTGTGAATGTGTATATTCATGTACTCGTGTCTAAGTGATTGTATACATTACATGGCTTAGGGAAATTGTGTGGAATGTCTAGGTTCTTGTTTACAGTCTGTGATTGAACTGTTTTACTTGTTGGTTTTACAAGTTGTGTGTGTTCATATATTGATTGTGGTTTGTTGACATTCGGTTGGCTCGAGTACCATGCCTGGTACAGGCATAACACATGGTTAGCATGGGTATCACGCCTAGTATGGGTATACCATTCGGTTGGCACAGGTACCACGCCTGGTATGGGTTTACTTTATTTCATCATGTATCATTTCATTGACTATTGTATTGCATTGGTTGATATTGGTTCTGTGAGTGGAACGGGTTGTTTTACTGAGTGTGATACTTGATATCAGTTTCATGAGTGGACTGGGTTATTGTATTAGATGTGATACTTGGTATTGGTTCTGTGAGTGGACCGGGTTGTCTATTTAAATGTGCTATTATTCGTGGTCCTTGAGTGGCTGGGAACTTTGTATAACTGCAGATTGGTCTTAGTTTAGGTTGGGTTGTTCCTTGATATTTGTGTTTGGTCTTGTATTAGGCCGGGTTAATCATTGACACTTAGGTGTGTTTAGAAGGGTTCCCGGGGTAGGTCCGGTCTATGTAAAAGAGGACGGGTAAGTGCATTTATTCATATATATATATTGTCACCTTGAGTGTGCCTATATGGTCGAGGATTAATTGTGATTAATAACTAAGGGTCAATCGCGGTATAGACCGGGGCAGCTTGTTAATACTGAGGGTGGTTAAGGGGATCCTTGGAGGGTCCATGTCATGTGCAATAAGGGGATTAGATGTAACTCTAGGGTTGTCATTAAATGTAGCAAGGATTGTTGGGTGGATTGCATGTGGTAAATAGAATGAGAGTCTAGGGTTATGGTCCTGGCTATTGCACATCTATTGGAAGATATACTAGAGATCCGTGGATAGTGGGACCCTGGTGAGTAATGTTACGAGTATAAGTCATTGAGTTAGGCGATTAGCCGGGCTAAGTCGGAAGGATAGTTAGAACAGTGGACTTAGGTAAGGGAAGGGTATCCCATGTATGGACATGGACATCTGTGAAGGGTAAGGTGACTTCGGAAGTCGGGAATAAGGTAAGGCTTAGGATGTCTAAGGTTAGTGTGACTTGGAAGCCTTGAGAATGAGGGAGTTGGCAGCGGAATATCGTGGGGGTGGAAACCAAGTTATTTAATTTCAGTCATGCCTTCCCTGTTTTTCTTATATAATGGTATGAGTGGATTCGGGTCGACCGATGATGCCTACTAGTACGTGTGTTTGTACTGACTCTACTCTTGCTATACCTTTTGGTATAGTCTGGTTGCAGGTTTGTGATGTTTCATAGGTTCGCAACGATGAGATCTCCAGCAACTTCTCTCTTCGTTTCCATGGCAGAAGTTGGGTATTTTACCTCCTTGTGTCATCTTGTAGTAGCTCGTGTACCTATTTAGAGTAGATCCTAGGGGAGGATGGTTTTTAAAATGTTGTAAAGGTTTTTCCGCAATTTGTTATGTAGCCTATTTCTGAACAGGATTCTTGTAAAGAAAGGATTTCAGTTATGTCTAAAGATAGCTTAATTTGATGGTTTACTTTAATTCCGCATGTTACCTGTTGGACGGGTGGTAAGGGTTCGCCTATCTTGGTGATTAGAGTAGGCGCCTGCATAGCCCAGTAGGTTGGATCGTGACAGATGGTATCAGAGCCTAGGTTATCGGTCTCCCAGTACAAGAGCAAAATATTGAATAGGGTCCTACGGATTGGTGTGTTGACGTCAACATCTAATCATTGGGGAACTATAAGGCATAATAAGAATCATCACCCTTCTTTCATTCTTTCGTGCGGTTCGTACTTGCTTGCATGGGTTGGGTCCAATTGGTATCTCCCGATTCCAATTGGTATCGCAACAAGATAAGGTAAGTCTCGGTACCTCAGTTACGATAGGACAAGCAATAGGAATTGGAACCAGGAAGGTTCCAATTGGTATCTGGCCTGGGAGGCTGTGGCAAGCATGGATAACCGGCTAATGGCCATCCATGGTACAATGAAGGTGAAACTTGTGAATTGATTTGGTCATAATTTGCTTGTATTGAGACTTGAAAATTTAAATTGTTGTGTGTACAATCTTATGTGACTTGATTGGAATGTGTGTGGAATTTTCAATTGGTGTGCATGCAGATTCTACGGAAGGTCCGTAAGTGGAAAAGTTTGTGTGCCTTAGACTGTGGTAGTCTGTTAATTGTCTTTATTTGAAAAAGGGGTACTACGTGTTAAAAGGGCTTATCATCGGTTAAGATGGTAAGGGATTGGTGATTAGGACTGTAAGGAAGCTTTGGCTTTAGGACAGTCGAAATTTTTATTGGTAACCATGGGAACAAGAGAGTCATTAGTGTGTAATGGCGGGAAGGTAATGCCGGAAAACAATTGATTGTTATGAAACCCTTATAAATTTCGATATGCTTATGATGTGATATACTTGTTTTAAATGCATTCAGTGCTAGGAGTGGTCTTGATGGTGGTTTAAGACCATGGCGGGACTTACAGGTTGGTACAGTGGAAACCGGGAAGGGGGATGAGTGCTTTTAGCTGAAAAATCATTTTTTTCTGTACAGTACCATCGGGACCGGTATAGCGGTGAAATGTCATCTATAGCGGGACCTCTATCGTGGCATAACCATCTGTTATAGCGGAGGTCAGCGAAGCAGTGAGCTGCTCTATTTTCCCCTATTTTTGGTCGATTCCGGGGACAAGATAAAAACAAGCATAAATCACCAAAACCACTGTATAAACCAAGGAAAAGCAGTTCTCTATATATATAGCATATGTATGAAAGGAAATAATGTCTAACACAGGCATCCACGTGCCCAAAATAAAAAGGGAAGGGGAAAGAGTGTCTGAAACAAGCCCCAAACGGGAGCAAACCAACAGTAAATATCAGTATAAGGGGGGAAGTTCTAGGCCTCATCCTCTCTCAGGAAAGGGAACTCCTGCACGTCCTCGGGCTCGAGGGTGGGGAGCTTCTGACCAAGGGCAACACAAGAGAACATGACCTTTATGGTATTCCACATCCGGGCAAATATACTGTCCTGGGAGACCCTCTTCCCTTTCTCCTCTTCTAACTCCCTTCGGAGTGCTGGAAGTTCCTGAGTGGTTGGGTGAGGGGCTGCACCGCCAGCGTTAGGATCCTCCATGAACCTCCGGATAGCTGCTAGGTTCTCCTCCAGCTAGGCCCTAGAGATCGGGGGCTGGGGCTGGGACTGGGAAGGGGCTGGGGCTGGGACTGGGAAGGGGCAGGGGTATCATCCTCCTCATCATCATCGTCGGCCTCCTCCACCGACTGACTGCTTCCTGCCTCACCTATCTTCTTCTTCTTCTTGGAAATGTCCTTTACCCGGACCGGGTCAAAGGGCTCATCTATGGCCACCTCTGCATCAGTGTGGTCCTGAGGCACACCCGCTCGCCTGCATAGCTCCAAAACCAGCCCGGGTAGATTAGGGCCCTACCTGGGGCCAGTATAGATGCTCTTCCATTTCGAGATGATATGCTCCCCCACATTCATAATAATCCCCTGCATGGCACAAATAATCACCAAGGCTCGAGCATAGGTCACATCGGTTTTATTTCCTGATGGATGGATCCTTCGGGACACCAAATTCAGCCACATCCTAGCCTCGGAGGAGAAATAAGCGCTAGTAATACCTTCGGGGATGACCCAGTAGACCTTGTCCTTGGATGCAGGGTCCACCAGAGTATCTCTCAACCAGGTCATGTCCCACAGCCGGGACTTTTCCATGTATGTTGCATTAGAGACGTGGGGCACCCCTAGCACCTCATTGATGGTCCGGTCATCCACGTGGACATCCACCCCCATAGCCGGATGGTAGGATTCGGCTCACTCCAATGGACCGTAGGGAGAATGGCATAGAACTCCCGCACCTAGCCGATTAACGCGAGAGGATGAGCCACTAGCAAAGTTTCCCACCCGAACTCTCTGACCCGGCGGTGGAAATTAGCCGCATTTCCATCTATCCCAGTCATGCGACAACCTCTCTCATAGCAGAAGCTAAAACTTTGATAATCTCTTAGCCTTTCCCGACTAGCTTCTTCGGGAATCGCTCATAGTCATATTCAGGCGCTTGTTGTTCAGCCATTGTGTTATCCTGCAAGAGTAAGAAGGAAACGGGATTAGAAGAGTACTAGGACATAAAAAGGAGGAGGAAGATTTTTCTAAGTGTAACTTGGGAAGGCCACTGGTTTGCAGCCTTCCTCTATAGCGGGTGGTGCATCCGCGATAGCGGGATTGCTATAGCGGTGAAATGTCCATTGTAGCAGGACCGCCATAGCGGAGCCCTACCGCTATAGCGATCTTCATCGTTCCAGATCTTCAAGGGGTGCATCAATGACGCCTCTTGGTCCAAAACTCCGATTTTGTCATTCCAAGACCAGATCTACCTACCCAAAGTACCCCATTGCTAGTTTCTAAAAACATTTGGGCATAATAACCCCTAAAATCTGCCCGAATCACTATTTTGTTCACGAAACAACCCTTCACTTTCCCCACCCATTTTTGACCCATTTTTGGCCAATATTAGTATAATCCTTATTACCAGAATGCCTTGGAGGCGTTTTAAATGTAAGGGAAGCATTCATGCTTCGGGAATCTGACAAAAATCCAACCAAAAGTTAAAGTCCAAACCCACTTCAAATATGCTACAAATTCCTAAAATTCTACCACATTCATGTACAAATTAGTGCAAGGAGTAAAGGAGAGAGTAAGTACCATTAATACCTGCAAATTTTCTACATTGGGAGTGGGACGATCGGGAGAGAAAGTGTAGTGTTTGAGTGGAATATGGGGAGAATGAGGGGAGAAATCCATTTCTCTCCAATTTCATTATGTTGTCAACCACTATAGAAGTCGACTGTCCGTGATAGCGGGACTACTATAGCGGTGAATTATCCGCTACATCAGTGACCAGTCAGTTCGGGGTACGGGAAAAGTTCTCCTGGGTCCTTTTTTTTTAATTCGTCCAATCCAACATGACACGAGGCCCCAGAATTCTTGTGTGCTCGGTATGGGGACACGTGTGATAGCCATTGTGAGGTTCGTAAATTCTTCATCGAGATGAGGTAGTAATAGATTTTCCTTTGGCCGGTTAGACTTGTAAAGGGAAGGTTCGACAACTTGCGTAGGTCCTATAGTTACGCGGTCACTTGGGACGTAAAAGTCCCGGGTCAGTTTCTCCTCCAATTTGATTCAGGATCATTCGGGGATGAATGATGGGTGAATTGGTATCTGTTGTAATAATCGGGTCTGTCGTTATGTTAAAAATACGTTCGGAATAAATAGGGTGACATCATGAAAAAATTCTGATTTTCGGAAAGAATCCGGGGTGACATCACACCGCTATAGCGGTAATTATTCCGCTATAGCGGCACGACTGTCGCGGTAAGGCAGAACACTATAGCAGTGTTACCGTAGACAGAACCTGTGATGGGATTTTATTAGAAATTCTCATCTCCTCAGTTAGGCAATATATGAGTGTTCCTCCAAAAACCCTCTCATGCTGCTCCAAGGCTGGGAAATCATGAGGAGGAGAGGTCATGGCTAAAGGGATGCAGAACAGCATATTCCAGGATCACGGTTCAGCCGGGAACACAACCACGGAGCCAGAAATGCATCAAATCAGCTAATGGCATCCAGGTAGGCTAGGTTCTCATGAGTAGTTAGACCTGTTTACCTTCCGTACTTATCGTATAGTATAACCGGAGAATCCATATTTTAGGCCTCCGGGCACAGAGTCTGGCAGATTCGGGATTGGTTGTATTGTTTCTAGGATGTACGGAATTGCTGGTTTTGTGAAAGGTATTATGTGTTCAACTTATTCATATTGTCGTTATAAAATGATGGGTTGAGGGACTATTATATTGGGAAGGTTCGGGGAACCCGGGGAGTACTTGGGAGCACGGGAACGGGAATAGGAAGCTCCTAGGTGGGGTTTCAAGAAATGTTATTGCTTAAGGCTTAGCGGTGGTATGGTTAAGGTTAGGCAAGAGAAGTGTGTTGCATGCTTGTGTGTTCATTTAACAAGGGAAATCGCTAGTTGCATGTTATAATAAAAAGGGTGAACCGGGGAATAGTCTTCGGACAAGAATTGATGGTTCGTAGTTGTACTTAGAAAGGGGTAGGTGATGACTTATGATTTTTTGTGAATTTGAATATTCATGTACTCCTGTTTAAGTGATTGTATGTATTAAATGGCTTAGGGAAATTGTGTGGAATGTCTAGGTTCCTGTTTACAGTCTGTGATTGAACGGTTTTACTTGTTGGTTTTAGAAGTTGTGTGTGTTCATATATTGACTGTGGTTTGTTGACATTTGGTTGGCTCGGGTACCACACCTGGTACAAGAATAGCATATGGTTGGCACGGGTACCACGCCTGGTACGGGTATAACATTCGGTTAGCATGGGTACCACGCCTGGTACGGGTTTACTTTATTGCATCTTGTATCATTTCATTGATTATTGTATTGCATTGGTTGATATTGGTTCCGTGAGTGGACCGGGTTATTTTACTGAATCTGATACTCTATATTGGTTCCGTGAATGGACCGGGTTGTTGTATTGGATGTGATACTTGGTATTAGTTCCATGAGTGGACTGGGTTGTCTATTTAAATGTGCTATTATTCGTGGTCCTTGAGTGGCCGGGAACTTTGTATATCTGTGGATTGGTCTTAGTTTAGGCCGGGTTGTTCCTTTATATTTGTTTTTGGTCTTGGGTTAAGCCGGGTTGATCATTGACACTTAGGTGTTATTTAGAACGGATCCCGGGGTGGGTCAGGATTGTGTAATAGAGGATGGGTAAGTGCATTTATTTATATATATATATTGTCACCTTGAGTGTTCCTAGATGGTCAAGGATTAATTGTGATTAATGACTAAGGGTCAGTTGCGGTATTGACTGGGGCAGCTTGTTAATACTGAGGGTGGTTAAGGGGATCCTTGGAGGGTCCGGGTCATGTGTAGTAAGGAGATTAGATGTAACTCTAGGGTTGTCATTAAATGTAGCAAGGGTTGCTGGGTGCATTTCATGTGGTGGATAGACTGAGAGTCTGGGGTTGTGGTCCTGGCTATTGCACATCTATTGGAAGATTTAGTAGAGATCCGTGGAGGGTGGGACCCTGGTGAGTAATGTTACGAGTATAAGTTATTGAGTTGGGTGGTTAGCCGGGCTAAGTCGGAAGGATATTTAGAACAGTGGACTTAGGTAAGGGAAGGGTAGCCCAAGTATGGACATGGACAGTTGTGAAGGGTAAGGTGACTTGGGAAGTCGTGGATAAGGTAAGTCTTAGGAAGTCTAAGGTTTCTGTGACTTGGAAGCCTTGAAAATGAGGGAGTTGGCAGCGGAATAACGTGGGGGTGGAAACCAAGTTATTTAATTTCAGTCATGCCTTCCCTGCTTTTCTTATATGATGGTAGGAGTGGATTCGGGTCGACCAATGATGCCTACCATTATGTGTGTTTGTACTGACTCTATTCTTGCTATACCTTTTGGTATAGACTGGCTGTAGGTTGGTGATGTTTCATAGGTTCGCGATGATGAGATCTCTAGCAACTTATGTCTTCAATTTCCATGGCGGAAGTTGGGTCTTTTATCTCTTTGGGTCATCTTGTAGTAGCTCTTGTACCTGTTTAGACTAGATCCTAGGGGAGGGTGGTTTTTAAAATGTTGTAAAGGTTTTTTCGCAATTTCTTATGTAGCCTATTTCTGAACAAGATTCTTGTAAAGAAAGGATTTCAGTTATGTATAAAGATGGCTTAATTTGATGGTTTACTTTAATTCCACATGTTACCTGTTAGATGGGTGGTAACGGTTTGCCTATCTAGGTGATTAGAGTAGGCGCCCGCACGACCCGGTAGGTTGGGTCGTGACATTGATAGTGTGGTATTCATTAATGGATAGTTAAGTAGTGTAGGGTCCCTTAGGAAATTTTTAGATGATAAACGAGTTCATAGAACTCTAATTTTGGTAATTATTGCGTTAGGATTTATCTGTGGTGTCTAGAATTATGGTTTGTGTTATGAAATAAGGAGTTATGGCCAAGTTCCCAAGTTTTAATTTTTGGGACCACTAGAGCGGATGAAATCCTGTTGTAGTGAGTTCACTGTAGCGGTCCAATCATGCAATAGAGAGCCTGGCAAAATTCATCAGAGCTCACCATAGCTAGTCAAGTCTCGCCACAGTGGTGTCATCGAAGAGAGAAAACAACCATTGTAGCGAAGGACGGGGCTAGATTGCCTGACTTAAGCTAGTTTTCCGATTTTTATTTCACTAACTCCCAAAACTCATTCAAGAGCTCCAATGAGGCACTTTTCCCAAGACTATGGTATGTTTTCCTTCATTTAAGAAAAGTTATTATGTTAACCAATTTATTGAAAAACCGTTAATCCATGTAGAATCATTAGATTATGGATTAATGGTGGAATTTGTGGATTAGAGCCCTAAATGCATAAAAAGTGGGAAAGAACCCTATGGGTAAATATAGATTCATCTAGACTTGATCCTAGGTTGTTATTTAACACTTTCTAGCATGAAATTTGTATTCCTAAACATTATTTAAGAGGATTTAGGAACCTTGGGTTCCATAAAAGTGTGACCTTTAGCATAAAATGGCTTAAAAGGGGACATTGAGTAGAAACTCCATGAATGGTGATCATGTGAATAATGTAGGACTAGTGGATGGTGAATTGACCCCTGGAGAATGCTACAGACCTTGGGTAAGGGTAAAACAAGTAGGGTTGAATTCCCAAGGCTTAGAACTGAAGAGTAAATTATTAATTACTCTTGCATTTCTTATTTTAGACTGCGAACAATCCGAAGCTTTGAGAAAAGGAAAGGTACTGGCAACCTAGCTTGGATTTGGGTCTTCAATTAAGGTAGTTTATGATTTATATGGAGTTGATTGTCATTTTAGTGTTTGTATGCTTTTTATTGGATAACGTGTTGATTGGTCTTTGGACATTCTTGAAGTTTATAATTTTTTTAATGCTTGAATGTATAAGCCATTAAATGTTGAACTTGATAAAGAAATTGTAATGACAAAGTGTACTTGTGATTAGTACACTCTGTTATATCCTAAAAAAAAGAGACTTGGAACTATATATTGATATGGGTTGAGAGGATGAGTACCACGCCAGTACAGATATTGATATGGACATCATTATTATTGGTCGGGTACCATAGCAGTCCAAATATTAATATTGATATTAGAATTATTATTATTATAGATCGGGTACCATACCAGTCCAAATATTGATATTGATATTAGAATTATTATTATTATAGATCGGGTACAATGTTGGTACAGTACATGAACCTTGGTGCGTCCTCTGCAGATCATGACTAGTTGGGCAAAAATAAGTCCCTTTAGCATGTGTGTACACACCTACATTTCTATTTGATATGGTGAGTTGGAATGGGTTTTGTGAGGTGAAACTGAGGTTATTGGGTTGCATATATTGAAGTAAAGTATACATAGATCCCCATGAGATATGACTATTGAGATGGTGAGCTCTTGATTTTGTGATGATATCAGGTAGCTTTTACGATATGTTACAGACCTTGTTTGGCTTTATTTGAAATGATTGTTTATTGACTGAACAACTTGCTAAGTGTTGAAGTTCAATTATACATGTTGTTTGATTAATTATATACGTATTCTAAATTTTGTTTACCTATGATGTGTACCAGTACATAGTGGTTTGTACTGATACTATCATGTACTCTTCTTTTGTTGAGTATAGACCGTGTTTCAGAGGCTCAAACGTGCCCTCATATTTAGCAGCGCTATCTGATTTCAATCCAATGATGAGCATGACATCTTTAGGCTGCCATGGATCTTCACTTTGGTCATTTTCCTTCTTTCGGCAATGAAACCCCCTGTTATTTTACTTGTTTTTAGATATCTTAGACATTTTTGTTTTAGAGTTATTATACAATGACTTTCCAGTCTTGGAGAATGTAATATATAGTTGAAATGTTTTTGCACTTTTATATCATTAGTTTTTCATCTGCTATCATTACTAAAGTTGGTTTCTTTGTTACAATATCTAAAAATGGCTAATTAACTGGGTTAAGGTTGGGTTTAGATAGTTCTCCCATTAGAAGGTTAGTCTGGTGCCACTCACGGCCAGTTGGATCATGATATCAGATATCCTAGCACAGGTATTGATTGTACTAAGCAGATTGGCAGGAAGTTGGGCGGCACTTGCAATTTCGATAGGTCAGACTTTGGGGGTCCAGCATGCTATAATTGTGTCATTTTAGATGGATGAGGTTTTCTAGATAGGGATATTTCTGAGACCAATGACCAAACTGGTGATAACTGGGAAGGTTGCTTGTTTTGGAAGTTCATTATGATGAATCCTCTGGTCTTTTATGGTATCGAGACTGAGGATACATAAGAGTTTATTATTGATTGTCATGAGAGGCTCCACAATATGGAGGCAATAGAGAGATATGGTAGAGTTTGTTACTTTCCAGCTGCATGGGGATGAAGAGTTGTGCCGGAGAGAGTTTTTGTGGAGTGTAGTCCAGCGGGGTCACCTCTATTGACCTAGACTCAGTTCTACTTTATCTTTCTAGAGAAATATATTCCATGTACCATGTGAGATAGGAGGCGTAATGAGTTTACTATTATCGAGTAGGGTAATTCATCTATTTTACCATATGAGGCTCGGTTCCACTCATTATCCAAATATTCATTATAGTTGATGCCCATGAAGAAAGAGAGGATCAGTTTGTTTGTAATGGGGTTAAATATGGGGCTTCAACTATCAGCTCTTCAGATGGTGTCTTCCAAGAAGAATCTCTAAAAGTGGTTGAGTATGTTAGGAATGTGGGGGGGGGGGTAAAACAGGATGGCTACTCTAAGTCTGCAGAAAAGAAGGCCCGCAAGGGTGGTAGTTATAGTGGCTTTTTTTCTAAGGGCACAATTTCTACGGCTTCATCTAATCTCCCTACTTTGGATAAGGAATGTTATAAGTATGGAGAGGTTGGGCACATTCAGAGATGGTATCCTAGGTTCAGAAAGATAGGTCAGTCAACTCAATAACAAGCTCATCGAGCTACAGCTTATGAAGGTAGGGGAGGTGGTGCACATGGTAAATATCACCCTGAGGGTGGGCGTGGTATCCATAGGATAGGTAGAGGTTGTACCCAACCTAACCAAAGAGGTAGAGGTGGTACTCCGCCCGATAAGGGAAGCACACAGGCGGGTGGTCAGGATTATTTCCATGTTTTACTAGGCAAAACCAAGGGAGAGGCATCTGACACAATGATCATAGGTATTGTTCTAGTTTGTGATTGGATGGCTATAACTTTATTCAATCTTGGTCCTACCTTTTCTTATGTCTCTACCTATTTTCCTATGGCATTGGATATGATATGTGATTTATTTGATGTCCATATGCATGGTTTTACCCCTGTTGGTGACTCAGTGATTGGAGATAAAGTCTACCATTATTTTCTTATAACATTCATGGGGTATAAAACCTGGGTAGACTTAGTGGTTCTGTACATGGTTGACTTTGATGTTATTTTGGGGATCAGTTGGGTATCTTCTTATCATGCGATCTTAGATTGTATTGCTAAAACAGTTACCATAGTTATGCTAGGTATGCCTAGACTTGAGTGGAAGGGTAACTATATCCCTATTCCCAAAAATATTATATCCTTTATTCATGCCAAGAAATTAGTAGAGAGGGGGTGTCTAGCATTTTTGGCACATCTTTCGAATACTAGTGCAGAGGTTCCACCTATTGGGTCAGTTTTTGTAGTCTGTTATTTCTTGGAGGTGTTTCTTGGAGATTTACCAAGCATGTCACCAGACTATGATATAGATTTTTATATTGAATTAGAGTTGTGACTCATCCTATTTCTATTCTTCCATATTGGATTTACCGGCCAAGTTGAGAGAGTTGAAAGTTTACTTGCAGGTCCTGCTTAGTAAGGGGTTTAGTTTATTTGTCTGAGTGCCTCCATGTGGGGTGATCCTATGTTATTTATAAAAAATAAATATGGGAGTATGCGTATGTGCATTGACTACCATAAACTGAATAAGGTTACTATTTAGAATAAGTATCCTTTTCCCCACATAGATGACTTTTTTATCAACTTGAGGGTGCATCAGTCTTTTTTAAGATTGACTTGAGATCTGGGTATCATCAGTTGAAGATTCGGGTTGAGGATATACCTAAGACTACTTTTTGGATCAGGTATAGGCATTTTGAGTTTCTTGTGATGTTTTTTAGGCTTACTAATGCCCCCGTTGCTTTTATGAGTTTGATGAATGGTATCTTCAAAACATACTTGGATTTATTTGTGATTGTGCTTATTGATGACATTCTGATGTATTAGAAGGGTAAGGAGGATAATGAGAATCATTTGAGAGTTGTGTTGGGGTTGTTGAAAGAGAAGCAATTGTATGCTAAATTTTCTAAATGTGAGTTTTGGATGACATCTCTATCCTTCTTAGGGCATGTGGTTTCGAAGGAGGGGATTATGTTTGATCCACAAAAGGTGGAGGCAGTTCAGAGTAGGGCTAGGCCCACTTCAGTGACTAAGATTTGTAGCTTTATAGAGTTGTCTAGCTACTATCGTCTTTTTGTGAAGGGGTTCGCTTTTATTGCTTCCTAGATGACTCATTTGATGTAGAAGGATGTGCCATTTTAGTGGTATGATGAGTGTAAGGAGAGATTTCAAAAGCATAAGACTTTATTGACCATGACTCCCATCCTTGCATTACCTGTGAAAGGTAAGGAATTTGTTCTTTACTGTGATGCTTCACGTTCTGGTTTGGGTGATGTTTTGATGAAGGATAATAAATACATTGTGTATGCTTCTAGGAATTTGAAGGTGCATGAAAATAACTATCATGCGCATGACTTAGAGTTGTCAGCGGTGGTGTTTGCTCTTAAGATTTGGAGGCACTACCTTTATGGTGTTTGTTATGAGGTGTTTACTGACTATCATAGTTTGCAGCATGTGTTTATGCAGAGGGATCTTAACTTGAGGCAGTTGAGATGGATGGAGCTACTAAAGGACTATGATGTTACTATCTTATACCATCCACGTAAGGCAAATGTGGTAGCTAATTCTTTGAGTAGGAAGTTTGGGAGTATGGGTAGCCTGGCTTGTTTTGAGACTACAATATGTCCATTAGCTAGAGAGGTTCAAACTCAAGCTAACTATTTTATGAGGCTTAATATGTTCGAATCTGGGGGAGTTTTTTCTTGCGTTGAGGGAAGAACTTTATTTATGGAGTAGATCAAGGCCAGATATTTCAAGAATGCTAAGTTGAGCAAGATTCACGATAAGGTCTTGTAAGGAGAGGCCAAGAAGGTTATGATTAATGATGAGAGTGTGTTGAGAATTAAGGGGAGTGTATGGTTTCCTTGTGTTGATGATCTGGTTAAGACTGGCTCATAGTTTGAGATACTCTATACATCCTAGTGCCACTAAAATGTATTTTGATTAGAGATAACATTATTGGTGGGGTAGGATGAACCGAGACATTGTTGATTTTGTTGCCGAGTATTTGAATTGCCAGCAGGTAAAATATGAGCACCAGAGACCTAGAGGGACACTTCAGAGGATGCCCATTCATGAGTGAATGTAGGAAAGGATAGCGATGGACTTTATGGTTGGTCCTTTAAAGACCTTAGGTAAGTTATATTTGATATAGGTGATTGTTGATAGGTTGACTAAGTCTGCACACTTCATCCCAGTTAAGGTGACCTATAATGCAGAGAAGTTAGCCAAGTTATACATCCGTGAGATTGTTTGATTGCATGGAGTTTCGATTTCCATCATATCATATACATGTATGCAATTTACTTTTAAATTGTGGAGGACCTTGCAGACTGAGTTGGCTACTAGATTGGACCATGTTACATCATTTTACTCTCAAACCGAATGGGCAGTCTAAGCGGATGATTCAGGTTTTAAAAGACATACTTCGCGTTTGTGTGATAGGCTTTGGTGGTCATTGAGACAAGTTTTTGCCATTGGCACAGTTTGCTTATAATAATAATTGTCACTCGAGTATTAATATGGCTCAATTTTAGACATTGTATGGGAAGAGATGCAGGTCTCCTATTGGTTGGTTTGATGCTTTTGAAGTAAGATCTTGGAGCACTGATATTTTGAGAGAATTATTGGAGAAGGTGAAAGTAATTCTTGATAAGCTTCTGGCATCCCAGAGTAGGCAGAAAGAGTATGTAGATAGAAATATTTGGGATATGGAATTAATGGTAGGAGAACAAGTTTTGCTCAATGATTCACCCATGAAGGGTGTGTGTAACACACCATGCTTTAAATTTAAGTCATAGTTGTATGTTGAGGTGTTTTAGTAGCATTGTTGAACTTGTTGTTCTTTAAATTTAGTCGGAAAGAAACTTGAAATGATTCATATATTTTATGGGGGTTGTAAAGGATCAAATTGCACTTGGGATACAATTTTTGCACTACAACAATGCCTCGGGCAGTGCCCTCGGACCCACAGCAGTGAAAGGGAGCAGAGGGAAACAATAGGGCATGGGCTACTTCCCAAATATCCTGGTGTGTCACTCCAGGCGGTGCCCTATGTGGCGCCATAAACCAAATGGGTAGTCCCATCGGCTATTGTGATCTGCTAGGGGAAATCTCCTCCTCCCATTTTTTTTCATTAACCGAATTGATTAAAATTCATTTTTTAATCAAAATTTCATACGCTACTACCTCTCAAACATCCTCTCCTTCCTCTTAAAAATAAATGCATTAAATTCTAGAGAATTGGCTCAAGAATCAAGTCAATTTTCCTCCTTTCTGATTAATAAGTTCTTCTAACGTTTAAGTTATGTAGAACTACCCTAAGTCAAATTAATTTCAAACCATGGTTCTTTAAATTGATTTATTTTATGTTTAAAGTAATGAATTAGGGTTGAAAAGTTGGATTCTTGAACAAGGTAAACAAAAATATAGATTTATAAATGTTCTTTCTCCAACGAGAAACTCTTTACTCTATTATTTTGAATGGTGATTTGGGTTGCTACGTTAGCCCTCTAAATTCCTATTTACGATTGAGAAAGACGATTATTATTTAGAGTTATGCTACATGATGAACTTTCTTATAAAATTTATAACCCATTTGATATGAACATAACTTTGATGCTGGTTTTTTTATTGGGGATTTAGATACTTTATCATTTCTTCACTATGGGCTTTTCTTTGACAAGTGTTTTGAATGGTCATAAATAACTTTTATTAATTTATAATTTTTACTCATCAGATATAAGGAACTCTCAAAAACCTCCATGATGATGTCTAAAAGATGAACAGTTAGACTTGCAAGTCATTGTATGACGATACTAACAGTTTATAAACTCTTTCATGCTTAAATAATTGGTTAATGAGAAAATGATGGACATTGGTTGGAAAGATGATAGATGAGATGAAAACGTGTAAAATATGAGCTTAAGATAATTATATGGTTGATCGAGAGGGGATGGAGTTGCATTGATTCACTACCCAAAACCAGATTTTGCTGATGTTCGGTTGGTGGTTCCATAAATTAAAACACCTGAAATGATTTCCTCCATAAGGAGTTAGGCATCTTAGATGATTTTATTCATCTAGATCCTGGTCCATACGGCAAACATGGATTAGGACTCAGCCGGATGGGTATTGGTTGGACCTACATAGCCCGTGTTGTATTATGTAGATGATGTCAATCAAACCATCTAGTTCAGAAGTAAAGTAATTAATGTTAATTAGTCTCTTGTTCAGTAATTTTTTACGTCCTCCTATTTAGTTCAATTTATGCTTTTGTATATATTTTATGTTATGTTTTCCCTCCCCCATTTACACCATCTTGGATGCTACATCATTTCATGATGTAGGTTCCAAAGCATACGCTTTTGCTTCTATGCAGCACTAGGATTATTTGCATCAGCTTCAGCTATTGGTGAGCCCTCCATCTTTCGGAAGGCATATTTCACTTGATATCCAGACTTTATTCTTAGTTTTATGGTATAGGTGGGGCCTTGTTCCAGCTTATACATTTCCTCATTATATTAGAGGGTTCATAAACCTACATTGATGTCATTTTAGGTGTTTTCTATTTCTTTCATATATTTTTGAGTTTTCCCATAACTATGTTTATTGATTTAGACATTGACAAAATGACTTTAACTTCTACAACTATTTTCTGGATTGTCTTATAAATATCTTTACCAAAATTTTAGTTGAATGCTCATGATGAAAGCTAAGTGGTTATCATGGGTCATTAGTGGTTTTGGATAATCGTTACGTTTAGGGCCTTGGCTCGGGTTATGATAAACATGGTATCAGAGCATAGATTTCAAGTGTCCTAGGGTATCTATGAAGTTGTGTCTAGTAAAGTCCTTTTTATAGGTGTGTAGCGCGACACACTTATAAAGGCGAGGATATGGGCCTTTATGAAGTTACTCCCCTTTTGCTCATGTTCTAGTTTGTACGATGGAGTTAAATTCCAAGAAAAAACTTCTAACTCCTATTTTTTTGCATTTCATATCATGCCTCAAAAATGACCCATTAGTTAGCGAGCCACCGTCGCAGCCACTATCCCGACTATGGATAATGTTATAGATGTACCTCTTACCCATGTTATACAGACCTAAAATAGCGTCCATATTTCTAGCCAGAATACTGGCAATGAGGCTCCAACTCCATCCGCTCTAGCTATTCTAGTGAGGCATCCAAGAAACCCTACTACTCAGCACCCACAAGACAATGTCATAAATGTAGAGTTCATACACACTATTTAGATGCTTACACAACTTGTGCCATCTAATTCCCGCCATTCAGCCCCTCCAGTTCCTACTCACGAGATCCTTCTGAAAATTCCAAGATTTGTGAGTTTCTTCTATTGAACCATCCAGAGTACACTAGGTCCAAGCATGAGGAGTACCCTCAGAATTTCATCAATATGATCTACAAAATCTTGAGGGTGATGCATTCTAGAAAGACAGAGGGAGTTGAGCTAGCTTCTTACCAGCTGAAGGATGTTCCTTATTTATGGTATGATAAGTGGAAGAATGCTAGTGGTGATAGTACTGCACTGACTGAATGGGCAGACTATTCTTATGCCTTTTTTGATCATTTCTTCCCCCAAGAATTGAGGGAGGATAAGGTAGAAGACTTCATGATATTTAAAATAGGGGAAGATGAGCGTAAAAAAGTACACTCTCAAGTTTACACAGTTGTCCCAATAAGCTCCTAAGATGGTGCCTAACATAAGGGCTAGGATGAGGATATTTGTGTCAGGGGTTTCCTCAGATGTGAGGAAGGAGTGTAAGGGAGCGATGTTGATCCATGATATGGATATTTATAGATTAATGGTGCATGCCCAATAGTGGAGAAAAAAAATGAAGGAAAGGGAAGAAGAAGAGCATCAGAATAAGAGGGCTAGATCAACTGATCGGGAGATGAGTCATCATAGGGGTGGTAAGGGTAATAAGCCCTTATTTTAAGAAGAGGTCCTCGGGACATGCTCATTCATCAGCTAATGCACCTATACCAAGGCCTAACAGCGATCAGCAGTTTCATTCCAGCTAGGGTCCTAAAGTGCAGGGTTCTCAGTCTGAAGGTAGTGTGGCCCAGTGTCTCTATCTTATTGTCTTTGTAGTAGGTGTAGTAACTTTCACCTTAGAAGATGTCTTATGGGTAAGGATATGTGCTATAATTATGGCCAGTAGGGTCATTTTCTCTAAGATTATCCGTCAGCAAAGAAAGGAAAGGGGGAAGTAAGGCCCAAGCTACTACTTCTTTAGCCCTGACACTTAGGGGTGCCACTTCAAGGACAGGCGGGGTTCATAACTGCCTATATTCTATTTCCATCCATCAAGATTTAGAGGCTTCTCTAGACGTGGTTACTAGTATGTTGTAGGTTTTTTCTTGTGATGTATATGTGTTACTTGATCCTGGTGCTACCTTATCCTTTGTGTCTTATTATGTTGCTGTAAATTTTAGGACTCATCGAGAAAATATTCTTGAGCCTTTCTTCGTTTCCACTCTAGTTGGTGAGTCTATAGTTGCTACAAGAGTCTATAGAGATTGTGTTGTGACCATTCTTCACAGGAATACCATGGTTCACTTGGTAGAGTTAGATATGGTGGATTTTGATGTCATTCTAGGGATGGATTGTCTTTATTCTTGTTATGCTTCTGAGGATTGTCGAACTAGAAAGGTTACCTTCCATTTTCCTAATGAGCCAGTCCTTGTATGGGAGGGTAGTTATGTGGTTCCAAAAGGCAAATTTATCTCCAATCTTAGGATTGTAAAATGATTTCTTGAGGGTGTATCTATCACTTAGTATGGGTTAGAGATTCTTATTCAGATAATCCATCACTCAAGTGTGTTCCAATATTTAATAAGTGTCTAGAAGTTTTCTCTGAAGATATTTTGGGTGTCCCTCCCGATATGGAAATAGACTTTGGGATTAATGTTCTTCCAAACACTAAGCCAATTTCCATTCCACCCTATTGAATGGCTCTTGCTGAATTGAGGGAGTTGAAAGATTTTCTTGATAAGGGCTTTATTTAGTGAAGTGTCTCTCCTTAGGGTGCTTCAATGCTTTTCGTGCGTAAGAAAGATGTTTTTCTCTGTATGTGAATATATTATCGCCAATTAAATAAAGTTATAGTAAAGCATAAGTATCTTTTTCCCAGGATAGATAATCTTTTTGACAACCATCAGGGTGCCAAGTATTTCTCCAAGATAGATATTTGTTCAAGTTATCATCAATAGAAGGTTAGGGAAGTTGATATTCCAAGATGGATTTTAGAACCCAATATGGCTATTTTGAGTTCTTAGTCATGTCCTTTGGTTTAACCAATGCTCCTATAGCCTTTATGGATCTTATGAATAGGTTGTTTAAGCAGTATTTGGACATGTTTGTTATTGTTTTATTGATGACATCCTGGTTTACTCTTAGAGTGAGGAGGAGCATGCAAATCACCTAAGGGTTGTACTTCAAACCCTTAAGGATCGAGAGTTATATGCCAAATTCTCTAAGTGTAAAATTTTGCTAAGTTTGGTGGCTTTACTTGGTCACGTTATTTCTAATGAGGGGATTAAAATTGATTCTCAGAAGATTAAGGCTGTGAAGAATTGGACCAGACCCACGACTCTGATTGATATTAGGAGTTTTTGGGTTTGGCTAGTTAATATTGCAGATTTGTGGAAGGCTTCTCATCTATTGCTACTCTATTGACGAAGTTAAGTCAAAAGAAAGAAAAGTTTCAATGGTCTGATGCTTGTAAGAATAGTTTTAAGGAGTTGAAAACTTAGTTTACTTTTGCTCTTGTGTTGACCCTACCTGAGGGTATGAATGGTTTTATTGTTATTGTGATGCTTTCGGGGTTAGCCTCGGATGTGTATTGATGCAAAATGGTAAGGTTGTAGCTTATGCTTCTAGGCAGCTCAAGAATCATGAGAAGAATTATCTCACTCATGATCTTGAGTTGGCGGCAATTGTGTTTTGATTTTATGATTAGCGACATTACCTTTATGGTGTGTACGTGAATATTTTCAATGATCACACAGTTGAAAATATTTCTTTACATAGAAAGAGTTGAATATCAAGAAAAGGAGGTGGATTGAGTTAATCAAGAATTATGATATCAGTTTGTTCTATCATTTGGGTAAGGCTAATGTGGTTGCCGATGCTCTTAGCAGGTTATCTATGGGGAGTCTGGTGCATATAGAGTAAGAGAAAAAGGTACTTGTGAGGGATACTCATCGGCTTACTAACTTAGGAGTTCTATTCTTAGACTCCGGAGATAGTGGAATGGTTGTTCAAACTATGTCCAAATCATCCTTAGGATCTAAAGTCAATGAGAAGCAAAGTAGTGATCCCACTCTCTTGTAGCTTATACAGTAAAAATCCTTCACCAAAAGTCATGGCTTTTGAAATAGGGGGAGATGGTACCTTGAGGTACCAAGGTAGATTCTGTGTTATGGATGTTGATGAACTGTATGAGAGGATTATGATAGAGGCTCACTTTTCCAGATACACTATTCACCAAGGCTCCACCAAAATATATCATGACTTGAGGAAAATCTATTGGTGGAACAACATTAAAATGGGTGTGGCTGACTTTGTTGCTAAGTGTCCAAATTGCCAGCAAGTTAAGGTTGAGCACTTGAGGCCTGGTGGTATGGCTAAAGATATAGCACTTATGTTATAGAAGTGAGAGATGATTAATATGGATTTTATTACCATATTACCGGGTACTCGCAACTAGAATAACTCTATTTGGCTCATTATTGATCGGATGACCAAGTCATCTCACTTACTACCTGTCAGGATGACTTTTTCTGTAGAGTATTATGTGAGGTTGTATATTCAGGAGATTTTCATATTGCATTGGATGCTTGTATCCATCATTTTTGATAGAGGTACATAATTTACCTCTCATTTTTGGAGATCTTTCTACAGAGGCTTAGGTACTCAGGTAAATCATAGTATCGCCTTCCACCTTCAGAAGGATGGTCACGTAGAGTGTACTATTCAGATGTTGGAGGACATGTTATGTTGAGGTCGTGTGTTATTGATTTTAAAGGTAGTTAGATTGATCACTTGCCTCTTATTGAGTTTTGCCTATAATAACAGTTATCACTCTAGTATCAAGATGGCACCATTTGAGGCCTTTTATAGGGAAGATGTCTATCTCCTATAGGTTGGTGAATTAAGTTGTTGGGTCCAGATTTGGTCCACCAAGCCATGGAGAAGGTAAAGGTCATTACAGAGAGATTGAGGACTGCCTATAGTCACCAAAAGTCAAATTCCAATGTCATGTGAAGAGAATATGAGTTTGATGTGAATGATTGGGCATTCTTGAAGATTTCTCCTATGAAGGGGGTTATGCGATTCAAAAAGAAAGGTAAGCTCAGTCCTCGGTATATTAGTCCATATCAGATCATAAGGAGGATCAGTAAGGTTTTATATGAGGTAGACTTGTCTGCAAACTTAGCTTTTGTTCACCCAGTGTTTTATGTTTCCATGCTCAAGAAATATGTGGGTGATCCTTCGCTCATATTCCCTACGAAGAACATTAGTATGAAAGATTCTTTGACTTATGAGGAGGTCCCGGCAAAGATTATAGATCATCAAGTCTGCAAGTTGAGGACCAAGGATACTGCTTTAGTGGAAGTATTATCGAGGAATCAAAAGTTTGTGAAAGCTACATGGGAATTCAAAGATGATATGAAAACTAGATATTCTCATTTGTTTACTCCTCTTGACGGTGATGCTGAAGGGATCAATCCTAAATTCTACATATGCTTCATTCCCAATTTCTTATTTTATGTTGATTAAAATCATGTCCCTTAGAACACATTCTTTAGCTCATGTTTATGTGCAATTCTTAGTAAAATCATGATTCGTAATTAACGAGTTGCTTGAGATTGTTATGAAACCTCTCTTGGTGTATGTGAGTTAGAAGTGAAGTTCGATGTTAGTTTTCAGCCCTTGTGTCATGCCTATAGAACTTCAGTAAGTCTTTAACAATCATTCGAGGAAGAATAATCACAAGGGAGAGATATTGTAACACCCCACACTTTAAGTTAAAGTCATAGTTGTAAGTCAAAGTATTTTGGCTGCATAGTTGAACGTGTTGTACTTTAAATTTAGTCATAAAGCAACTTGAACTGATTTGTATATCTTATAGGGGTTGTAGAGGAACAAATTGCACCTAGGATGTGATTTTTACACTATTGCAATCCCCGGGAAGTTCCCTGGGCACCGCAGTAATGCAAGGGAGCAGAGAGCAATAACAGGACATGTGCTACTGTCTAGATGACCTACTGCATCGCACCAGGAGGTTTCATGTAAGGTGTTGTAGGCTAAATTGATAGTCCTCTCGACTGTTGTGATCCCTTAGGGGCAATCTCATCCTCCCATTTGCCTTTCTTAACCCAATTGATTAAAAACCCTTCTTTTCATCGGAATTTCATACGCTACTACCATTCAAACATCCCTATCCCTTATCTGAAAAAGAAATGCATGAACTTCTAAAGCATTTGCTCAAGAATCAAGTCAATTTTCCTTCTTTCCGATCACTAAGTTCTTTTAATATTTAAAGTATGTAGAACTACCCTAATTCAAATTAATTTCAAATTATGGTTCTTTAAATTGATTTATTTTATGTTTCAAGTAATGATTTAGGGTTGAAAAGTTAGATTCTTGAACAAGGTAAAGAAAAATATAGATTTATAAATGTTCTTTCTCCAGCAATAAACTCTTTACTCAATTATTTTGAATGGGGATTTGGGTTGCTGCATTAGTCCTTTAAATTCCTATTTTAGGTTGAAAAAGAAGAAAATTATTTTGAGTTATGCTACATAATGAACTTCTTTACAAAATCTATAACCCATTTGATATGAACATAACTTTGAGGATGGTTTTTATTGGGGATTTGGTTACTTTATAATTGCTTCACCAGGAAATTTTTTTACAAGTGTTTTGAGTGGTCTTCAATAACTTTTATGAATTATGATTTTTACTCACAAGATATAAGAACTCTCAAAAACCTCCATGATGATGTCTAAATGATGAACAGTTAGACTTGCAAGTCTTTGTATAACGACACCAATAGTTTATAAACTCTTTCATTCTTAAATAATTGGTTAATGAGAAAATGATGGACATTGGTTTGACAGATGATAGATGAGATGAACACGTGTAAAATATGAGCTTAAGAGAATTAGATGGTTGATCGAGAGGGGATGGAGTTTCATTGGTTAACTTCCCAAAACCACATTTTTCCTATGTTGGGTTGGTTATTCTGTAAATTCGAACACCTCAGATGATTTCCTCCATGAGGAGTTACACATGCTTAGATGATGTTATTTAGCTAGTTTTCAGTCCATGCAGCAAACATAGATTGGGGCTCAGCCGGTCGGATATTGATCGAACCCACATAGTACTTGGTGTATTATGTACATGATGTCGGTCAAATTATCTAGTTCAGAAGTAAAGTAATTAATTTTAATCAGTCTTTTGTTCAATCATTATTTTACGTCCTCTTGTTTAGTTATGTTTCAGCTCTTATATATGTTTTATGTTATGTTTCCCCTCCGGCATTTTTCATTCCATGTATTTACAATCTTGGATGCTATATCATTGCACGATATAGGTTTTAAAGCATACGCTCGTGGTTCTATATAGTACTAGGATTACTCACATCATCTCTAGCTAATTGTGAGTCCTACATCTTCTGGAAGGCATATTCACTTGATGTTCAGACTTTAGTGTCAGTTATATCGTATAATCGGGACCTTGTCCCAGCTTAGATATTTACTAATTCTATTAGAGGCTCTGTAGACCTACATTGATTTCCGTTTAGATGTTTTATGTTTCTTTCATATATTTTTGAGTTTTCCATAACTATGTTTATTGGCTTAGACATTGACGCAATGACTTTCACTTCCATAACTATTTCATGGATTGTCTTATAAATGTTTCTTCCACACTTTTAATTGAATTTTCATGATGAAAGCTAAGTGGTTCTATCCGACTATTAGTGATTTTGGGTGTCTACTAGGTCTAGGGCCTCAGCTTGGGTCATGACAGTGTGATTAAGTTTGGTAAGCGAGGTAAGCTCAGTTCGAGGTTCATTGGTCCATTTGAAGCTTTTAAGTATGTGGGGAAGGTATCCTATGAATTGTCTTTGCCTTCATGTTTGGCAATGTTCACCCGGTATTTTATGTATCAATATTGAAAAAATATCATGGTGATAGGAATTACATTATTCATTGGGATTTGGTCATGTTTGATAAAAATCTATCTTATGAAGAGAAACCTGTACCTATCTTAGATAGAGAGGTTTGCAAGTTTAGATCAAAACAAAGTGCGTCTGTGAAGGTCCACTAGAAGAACCGTCTTGTGGAGGAGGTCACTTGGGAGACTGAATCAAACATGCATAGAAAGTATCCCCAGAATTTTGATGAGTCGGGTAACTCTTCCCTTGTTTCTCTTCTTGTCTATTTGGGGGCAAAAAATTATTTAAGTGTTATCTAATGTGTCAACCCTTCCAATTATTATGGGTTGGTTAGGGCTATAGTACCTGTTAGAGTCCTTATAGTAAGTTGAGCTAATAAAAACTCAAAGGTGCGGTGTTTTAAAACTAAAAAATCTTGTTTTAATCACAATATATTATGTTGTGTTTGATTAGATTGTGTTCCGTTAGAGGTGACCTACTAATTCTAAACCTAGGAATTTTGAGACTACGAGTAAGTTTATAGCATGTGGTTATTGTGGATGCCGCATTGAGTTTGTTTCGTGATGGCTTAAGTATGAAATTCATATTGCGAAATAAGACGTATGTTCAATTTTACCGAGTTACTTGTTAAGGCACCATTGCAGCAGTGGGATTCTCGCTGCAGTGAGATCACTGTAGCGGTCGGAGTGTTGCCATAGACAGTCTGGGGAAATTATTAGCACTTGCCAAAGCGAGAACTCATTTTCCATAACAAGTCCGCTGTAGCAAAGAAGTGTCTACTGCAGTGAACAATGCAAGGTAGAATATTTGATTTACGTCAGTTATTTTGAATCTAACCTCATAAACTTTAGAAGCACATTTTAGAACTCCAGAGAGGCAATTTTCCCATGTCTAGGGCTATTTTTTCTCTGAGGTAAATTTATTCCATCACTCTCTTTGTCTAGTAATTATATAACATCGTAGAATTATTGGGGATAATTTTAATGGTGGAATTGTGGGTTAGAAACCTAGGTTCATGAAAACTGTGACAAAATTTATGGTAGATATAATAATGATCTAGAATGCTTCAGAGTTGTAGATTAACATTTCCTAGCAAGAAATTGTTATTTTTGAATATGAATTGTGGTGATTGAGAATTATGAGTTGAATAAAATTGGACATTTAGCATAAAAACTACTTTAAAGGGGATGAAAAGATTAGAAACTCCATGAATTAAGGTAATGTGAATATTAAGGAACTAGATAACAATGAATTTACCCTTGAGAAATGTTATAAACCTTGAATAAGGGTAGAATTTAGTGGGTTTAAATTCTGAAATCTTATATATGAAGAGTAGAAGATTGAATATTATTTTACTTACTTGTTTTAGACTTTGAGTGTTCTGAGGCACTGAGAAAAGAAAAGGCTCTTGCGAAATAGCTTATTGATCAAGTTTTTTGATTGAGGTAGGTTATGATTTATGTGGAATTAGATTTTAATTAGTCACCTGTATGTATTATAAATTGATAAAGTATGTTGATTAGTCTTCGAACATAGTTGTGATTGATATTATTGGTTTGACAATTGTTTGAATGAATATGTTACTAAACTATTAAGGCTTATCTTTAAATGACTTGTGAAGATGATGTGCACTTATTATATTTATTGTGTACTAGTTGATATTGTCTTGAGAGACAGCTGAAACAAGAACATAGAGATATATTGATGATGACAGAGAATATACATACTATTTCTATAATGAGTGGCTCGAGTCTGATCTGAGCTTATGGGCAAGAGGTTATGTTATCGAGCAGGTACCACGCAAATATGGTATATGGACCCTAGACCATCCCTTTAAGTCATGACTAGTTGAGAAAATTAAAACCCTTTACTATGTGTGTACAGATAAGTGACTGTTGAGAGTTCAGGAACGGTACAGAGTGAGACTGATGAGATACAAAGACTATACAGTTGTAAAATAAGTATGGAAATGATTTCATATTTTGTGATGTGAATGCATTATATTTTCAGAGATTGTAATGACTTATTATATCTGTTGGGTGACTTATATGTCCTTTATTTGTTGATATTTAAATGTCTAGATTTGGGTTACTTACCTTGCTGATGTGACTACTTGTTTATCTGAGTTTGATTATGTGTTGATATACCTGTGTACTTCTGTATTGAATTACTAGTTTCTAGGAACGTGCGTTGCACATTTTTTCTGAATCATTATTATAAATTTCTATATATTTAAAAAGTTGAGTTACAAAATAAAAAGTGCTGAAATTACAATATTAGCTTTATCATTTATATTTTATTTATTAAACATAATTCATAAAAGTGGGATAGTGCATTTGTCATCAATCAAACAAGAAATATGTAAAACTAATTAAGATAATATAGTCTCTAATGGTATGAATATGTCGATGAATTCCTACTTGAAAAAATATTAAATGCATGTAAAAGCATTATATATGGTATGAGTAATACCAAAATCGCATTATAATGAGTATCACAAATTATTCAACCAAAAAAATACAATTTTAAATTGATGAACAATCAACCTCTTCAAATGACTTCTTTGTTGTATGTCAAATGGTCATAGGGTCCAAATTCCCGAATAACATGATGGATGCATTCTCCTTCAAAACTAATTTGCTGCAAAAAGGATACATATTTTATTTTAATATTTTTAAATATGTAAACACATGCAAGCATAAATCAGACATCAAAAATTGAAAAAAAATAGATTGAGAAAATAGAGAAGAGAATAAGAAATAAAAGGAGGTGTTTTTCACATGCAAAAAATAGCTTCCGGCTCTCTTTTATTTCTTGGAAACCAAAACAGAAAACAATTCTTCATAGAAAAGCTTTTTACTATAATTACATAAATTTGATAATACATACTTTTTAGTAATAAATTACAATTACAGGATAAAGTACAAATATATTATCTTTATTCTTACATTATTTTACTAAAATAGCATCAGACCAAATATATGCAAACTCCCTTTTCTTATAGGATGCAGGAGGTCGAAAAATTACCGGCAAAATCACAATAGAGAAGGAATAGAAAAGCCCACATACTGGTAGAATGGTAGCGACGCTGCTTCAAATCATGGTTTTGGAGTCACTCTCAAATACCAAAAAAAATTAATATGAAAAAATGATTAATGACTCAGATTTGAACGCAGCAAGAATTTTCTACATACTTAATAACTTTGCATCTATGTTCTATTATAGGTATTGTTTCATCCAATGGCCGGTGAGGGTTAGGCATATTTTTTATGTTCATTTATAAAAGAAGTTAACATAGATTCATCATTAATACTAATTCATAACTGAAGAAAATTAAAAAGTTTGACAATTAATAGGATTTGATTAAATCACAAATATACACTCTATTAATATTCTCATTATCAGTCATTCATGTGATAATTTGTAAAGTTTACCACCAGAGGAGTTTAAGAGTCCTTTAAGATGATGAAATAGACGTAAGTAATATGTAGCCTTTAATATGATATCATTAAATATGATACTCTCTTTCACTATCATTTATATCTATACTATCATTAGAAGAAAATGTGAAAGAAATAAATATACATCTGAGGAATGAAATATGGATCGGAGTGGGAATGTAAGAAATAACAATTTATTTTAGAAGAGTTATTAATGGATAGTTGTCTATTCATTTGCTTCCATACGTAGATAATTGAATTATTGTGCGAATTTATGTTACTTAAAAGAGTATAATAATGATAGTAATTGAAGAGAGATATGTGAAAGTTACATTTTTTGTACAAAAACGTTATAGTGCTTGAAGGGTAAAAAAAGATATTTAACTTTTATAAAGGGTAATTTGGTATTTTAACTTTTCACTTTGGAGCTTCTTACTTTTATAATAATATGATGATATATACTTATTACTAATTTGAGTCGACCTATGATACCTACCAGTACATAGTGTTTGTACTGATGTTACTCCTGCACTTTTTTTTGAGTGCAGACTATGGTTCAGAGACTTCTACGTAATCTCGCATCTAGTGCAGCCAGTTGACCGATTTAAGGGTGATATTTTTTGTCACGATCCTATTTCTCAGGTCATGATGGCACCTACAACCCCCCACTAGGCAAACTAATTTTCGTTGCCCTGAAAGGTTAGTAATGGGCTACTACCTAACAAATACGCATAATAAGCAGAAATAAGCAGAAGCAGAATAAGATAAAGACAAGCGGAAGAAAATAACCCGAATACAAGAATACAAAGAAAACTACACCAACCACAAGATTTGGTATCGATAGTACAGAAGCTTCTAATTAGAATACAAGTGCTAGAAGTAACAAAATAGAATATACAGTTGTCTCTGAATAAATAAAGAGTAACAGTACAAAAGATGAGATGTGGTCAAGCCCAGGTCGTCAGGCGCTCACCCTAGTCTCGAATATCCAAAGCTGCACGAGTCTCCACTTAATCAACGATGAAAGCTCACACTAATATCTACACCAGAAAGATGCAGAAGTGTAGTATGAGCACCAATTGCAAAGAAACAGGTACCCAGTAGGCATCATTGGCTGACTGAGCACATATAAGATATAAAATAGTAATATAGCATAATACAAGGAAGCTGTCACAGAAACAAAGAAGAAGCACAAGAAAACCAACATGTATAGAAGACAACAAGAATACAACAGACTATGCTAGGTACAGAAGATATACAAACACAGAAACACAGGTGAAAGAAAGAAGAACACAACTGGAATCCTTGCAACAATAGTATATATAAAGACAAAGTTTAGAAGCATGGCGGTATACCGATAACTTCAAGTAAAACGAGAAAGAAGGAAAGCAAGCCAACATACTCAACTAGAATCCATACACTAATGAAAACATGCTTAAAACATCAATTTCAAGATAAGAACAGACGTAAAACAACCTCTCAAGTATAACCTTAGGATGGAATAGCTAAGCACAAAGTACCGAGATCCACAATCAAGAACCATGCTAAAAAATAGAGCCCGATAACCCACAACCGCTCAGAAGGCCACAAAAAAAAGTGCCTCGGCAATATAGGACACACTAGCCCCTCATTAACCAAAGTATCCAACAATCGGAGCCTCAACAAGCTAGAACCCACTAAACCACCAAGAACTGAAGGCCATAACAAGCTCTATAAGATGAAAGGAGAAATATAATCTACCTACAAGCCTAACGGCAGCCCATACAATCGAGGAACACAACCAAGTGAAAACATACCCTCCGGCCACCCATACAACCAGACCGTAAACTGAGCACACAACAAACAAGGGTGGAATCAGAATACAATATTCATGATGATGATGAATGATAAATATGGTGTGATAGTAACCCCGTATGTTACCCCCTCTGGTACCTATAAGGCCTGATAGAGGCAGGAAGCATAGAAGGACACATCTCGTATACCTATACTACTCCGTATACCCCTCTTCCTGGCACACTGCATTGGCCCATAGCCTTTGGCCCAGAATCAAACTGGGTCTAAAATAGTAGTAGTGATATCAATAACCCTGATAAAGGGTGCTCGGAGCATATCCGGGTCTAAATCAATAATCAAACCTCAATAACCCTCATAAAAGGTGCCCGGAGCATATCCGAGACTAAAACGGTAGTAAAACATGTCTAGCGCCCAGCCTCGCCGAGTCTAGTATCAGTGTGAAAATATCCCCTCTACTCCAAGAGGTTTCACAAAAGTCAGTGCCAAAACCCTTTCCAAGTCAATTTACCAAAACTGAGACCTCGGGGCCATGCAAAGTTTAGAAAAACCATTTATAGTAGGCCCAAAGTCAAATCCATAGTAAAGAATGCAGGAAAACCTTTTTTACATGAAATATATGCTCGCAAACAATAGATTAGCCTAAATGGCTCACAAACATTCCAATCGATCCTGCACAGGCACAGGCAGCTCTACAGCACAGATAACCAACCTAAAGTAACTTCACAATGTCCGGGACTCACAGACATTTCCAAATATCCCACCATATATGGTCCAGAGGCATATACAAAGGTCACACGGGACCACAAGGGTAATATAGCAATACTACACGAATACTATAATTAACGTATGAAATAAATCGACAGAAAAAAATGGATAATGTCTGAGGGTACCAACCTAGAAAACCAATCCAAGGAAGCTATTTAGTGTAGCTATACCCTATATACGTAGAGTCTAGGTAGGAAAAGTCATAACCTACCTTTCGTCCGGCACGTAGTTGTGGGAATGGCGTCGTCCAGTCTTGAACTGCTCCGAGAAGTTCCAAATCACAAAAGTACTATCAACACAATAATCTATGCATTAAAATGAAACTAACGATACCCATAATGCTATAAACATGACCGGGTCAAAATTCAAGTCACAAGCGGGCCCGTAGGTCCCACAACCCAAAATTGGAAAAAAAAACACTCATGTGTTCCCCACATTCCCAGGAGAACATGCTCAAAATTTGAAAGAAAATGGACTATTAATGGCCTCAAAACAGCCTAACAATCAAGAAATTTATGAAGAGAAATTTATGGAAATCAACGGGAATTAAATAGAGAACTCACCGGATTAAGGTTGGGAAAACGATCACAAAGCTATGACAATCCTCCCCCAAGAATTTGGTGAGCAAAGATGAAGAAGGTTGTAGTTTTGAGTTGTTTTAATGGAGGTTTAAGAGCTGGGTTAAAAAGAATTGAAAGAGAAGAAGTTGGCTAAAATATAGGCTGCCAGCCAATGCTATGCTTACGCGGCCATGGCGCTGCCTACGCGGCCCATGCGTACACGGGGGGGCATCGTGCGTGCGAAGGACAAGCGCTTGCCTAGCTTGTACTCGGCCAGGACGTGGCGTACGGAGTAGTGCGCACGTGGCCAGGGCGTCACCTAGGCAAAGGCCTAGAAAATGGGGCGGTTGGCCTTGCCCTATGTGTAAGCGGCCATGTCCACACGTAGTCAAAGGCCATGCTGGTGCCATGACAGCATTCAGCTGCCAATAGCCATGCCACTATAGAATTTGACTCCAACAAACCCTCAGGAATGCATCCGAGGTCCCGCAAACACAAACGGCCTGAGCTATTCAACTAGAAATTGTATTTCGGATCCAATGGAATCGATGAAAGTCCCATCGGAGGTCGATTTAATGAAAATCGGGGCAATAAACCTTTAGGCCAACAATTTCCAAAATGGAACCCAAGAGCCGAAATCAAGTCTAGAAGCCTCGGGACCCAAACCAATGGTCCCTCTAGCCTAAACTCGATATTCTAGAGCTAACAGCGTTGACAAAATTTTCATCCTAGGTCGTCCTCTCCAAATGTTGACCAAAGTCAACTAAACAAGCCCAACTGGCCTGAAAACACAAAATGAGAGAAAATTCCAAGATGAAAAGCTCTCGGATCCCAATCAAAGGTCCATCCAGACCAAAGTCCACGCTTCGGAGCTAACAGAACTGTTGGAATTTGATTCCTAGCATGATTACCAAGAATGTTGACCGAAGTCAACAATTTCAAAAGTTGAAAGCTCCAAAACAAGGAACGATCATAAAGACCAAAAAAATAGCCCGGGCACCAAATTATCAGTCCCAGCAAGCCATAAATGACTCGAGACTACTACAGACAAGCTCTAACAGTATAAAAAAGGCAAAAACACAACAATGATCGAAAGGGTCATTGCATTATCCACTACTAAAAAGGATTTTTGTCCCCAAAAGTCAAGAAAGAAGGGAAAGGTATAGGCTTAACGACTGCAGATACAAAGCCCGCACTACTCTCTCGAACAACCCAGGTAGCCTCCCCGACCGGACGACACCCAATAGAACGGGACCCAAGAAGGAAACTAGGCCTTAACTTCACTCTATCTCAGCTAGACTCCAACCTTAAACTCCCAAAACTCCAAAGATCTTCCAACCAAATTTACCCTCAAAAGTTTCAAATGGAAGTACCGGCACAACACCAAAACCAAAGAACCAAGGCAATCAACACACAGAACTCAAATCTTTGAGACCACAACCTATTTCACCAAGAAACAATCAACCCTAAACTCTAAATCATGAACCTGTTGATCCGCAAAAACCCTTTTATTCTGACTTGAATCCTTTTGCACCATTATCATGAAGCTTCATATAAGTCGAACACTCAAGCCACTCTTGAATTATCAATTGACACACCAGAGATCCATAGTTCCCGCTCGTACACCATTTCGAAATGAAGTCATCTTTATACTCAAACTGTATCCAAGTCAAGCTATAGCCTACTAGCCTTTGGCATCCAAGACAACAACCCATAGCATTTCATTGAAAACTAGAGTTACCTGTCCCGACTGACTACCAACCAATGAACAAACACTTTTGCTAATATCAAACTCGATATCTGAACCCAACTAAACCAGCCATTAGAACTCGACTGACACTTGCACACAAGGGTTGAGAAAGGCATGTCTGGACACTCTGTGCCGATGAGAAATCTCCCAAATTGTAAAACAAACTCCACCTCTCTAAACTGTGCCAAGTCTGAATCAACTGAAAATAAATAAACCAGGGCAACCTGCCCAAAAGACCCAAACCAAAAACAAGACCCTGCAAAGAGTGTGGTAAGCTTACCACGAAGTCCGTAGCCAACAATCAAGCTCCAAGCTCTAGAAGAACCGCTATTGCTCTGATTACTCAAACACCACTCAAATTTATGATCACCGTACCAATCTCAACTCAGAAAAAAGTCCACCACGCCACGAATATCAAGCCAAACACTCTTTAGGCAAAGTAAAGATGTTTAATGCCCAACACCCCTTTGGATCAAAACCATTTTGTCTACTATACCCGCACACGAACCACTAACTCCGAAAGCATTAAACACACTGCAACTCCTGGCCTACAATGGCAGAGTCTAACCAACATTGTAGTCTCACATAAAGACAACCCTTAAAGGATCAACTAAACAAGCTTTTAAAATCTCGGCAAACAAAGGAGACTACCAGTCTTAAGTACCCTTAGAACCCAAAATATCCTTGCTAGTCATAATCAGCACAACCTAATCACATATAACACATCACCGCTTGTCTTTGAACTTACGCCGTTAAATCTATCTAACCAAGGTGGAATGGACTTTGTACTGACAACAACACCCTGAAATCTAGAATGCGCATCCTGATCTAATGGTTAGCCAAGGGCTAGATGTCCAGGGCTAACTACCACTTCAAAACCAAAATAGAGAAGCTAAATTGCTTGCAACCACTGCCTTCCGGAACAAGGATGCTGCAATCAAAATGAAGCTTCTATGAACCATTTGATGCAACCTGTTAGTCCATAATTCTGAAATCCAATTTTGATTTACTAACCAATGCCTCTGTCGAACCCATATGCTGTCAATGAACACTTAGAAACTGAAGCCAGCTAGGCTCTGAAGATGCAAGTTTCCCAATCTGTAGATGCTACTGAAACTTGGGTCCCCTAAAGAACATAACAAGGAAGCCACAGTCAATGCAACAATCCCTCAAAGGTAGCCCTGGAAATGACCACTACCTCGATCTCATACTGGAAGGAAATCTGACCTCCAACTGATCGAAGGAAAAGCCACAGAAAATTATAGTCGGTCGAATCATGTCATTAACACAAAAGCCAAACCAAACCATTAGTTTTCACCTTAGTCAGCTACTAGAACACACTTACAAACAAAGAGTCATCTCCCTCAGTTTCCAACTAACCAAAACATTTCCTTAGCATACACTGAACCTTACAATCTCTTTCAACGATGCAACCAACTTGACAAACCCCTTTTTAGATAAACTTGGAGCTATTTCCTTAGCTCCCACATCCATATTATGAGAGCCCAATAAGGCAGGAAAATAATAGGCTGAATGCCCAACTTAACTGAAAACCTACGAACATAACTCAACCACGATGCCATAAACAAAACTCAACCGAAGTACCACTATCAAAACTCATCCCAACACGGACTGGGGAAAAACAAATGAGAACATCTCATACCGGTCTTGAAGCAAAAGAAAACAAGAGAAGCAACCCATACCTGCTAGCCTCCTAAACTAACCAAACAAAGAGGGCCAACTCTAATCACCCGAGGAAAGAAAAAACCAAACGATGCTCGCTAGCATAACCAACACCTCTGAACTTAAGACAGAAGCTCAAACTCTAGCACAACCACTGGTAACACAAAACCAACACAATAACTTCTAGCAAGTACTAGATAACAACCAAGGCAACAACCATCTAAGACCGCTAACAAGACTTACTCACTAGTCACAACTCTTGGTAAATACCTCTCATGGATAACTCACCCCATCCACTACTAAAGAATAATCTACCAAGAAATAAACACGCCTAAACACTACAACACAGGTAAGTTAAATAACTAAACAAGGAAACAGGTAGGCTTACAAGCAAATACACAAAAAAGGGATAGAATCGCAACACGAGCAGTACTATCACTAATCAAAGGTAATAAAAGCATTACCTGAAGTAACAATATCAGGAACCTCTACCTCTAGCCCACTAAGAGGGGCATCGAATGAACCGTGTCTATCTCTAGACTGAGTAATCAAAGTTGAAGGCTCAACCATCCCTCGTCAAAAATAATCTCTATAAAGGTGACCAATAGCTCCATAATCATAACACCGCTACTGACTAGGATACGTGAACATAGGGCAATCCCTAGCAAAGTGCTCATGCTCACTGCACTAAAATCAAACCCCACTTAATGAAGCCGGATAGGAAGATCTTGTTGAACCTGACTAGCCACCATGCCATACACACCCCGAATACAAACTTTGATGAACTTGACCCGTACCATGTCTACTTTTCTCGACATGCCCTACACAACCACCCTTTGGAAATATTGGAACAACAAAAATTGGTCTGCTAGATAAGAAGCAACAGAACTGAGATCTAGTGGAGAATTCCCTATCTCGAGTTTGAGAACCTCGAAAACTGTCCTGACAACGATGATTCTTACTAATACCTCCATATGCCTCATGGCATAAACTCTCAACAGCCCAAGCATGATCGACTACCTGAAGGAAGGTCATTCCAATTGTAACTAGAAACTCGGTTCGCAAAATGGAGCAGTGAAATCAAATCCCCAACAAAGCTCTAAACCCTATCAAACTCTATAGGCACAGCCCTAGAAGTATACCTAACCATCTCGTGAAACCTCACCTCATACTCCAACACCGACATACTACCCTGCTAAAGAACTGGAAGCTCAACCCTACTGAAGCACCACTAGAAGAACCAGGTATTGAAACATCCAGCGGAGGACTCAGAGTCCTAGCCACAGTGTCCTGAAGAATTGAGGTAGCCAAAGATCCAATCGGAGGCTAGGTTATCCCTAAACCCCCTAGTTGATGCGGCAAACTCTCACCCTAAAATCCTAGCGCTAATGGAAGCACTAAAGCCTTGACATCACCAGTTGTCGAACTCATCTTAGGCATCTGAGAAGGAATGAAACAAATGAATTTTAGGAGTCAATAGAGCCAGGAACACACGACAAGGAACCAAGAAGATGGAACTTTTCCTAATAATGCCCTGTAGCCTCCCGCAGATAGGATATGAATTTCATCGTACAATTCGCAAGACTCTACTTAGACACTTGCTTTTGTACCACGACATCGGTGAACCTAGGGATCTAATACCAAGCTATCACGACTCAATTTCTCAGGTCATGATAGAACCTACAGCCCTCCAGTAGGTGAACCAATTCTCATAGCCCAAAAAGGTTAGTATGGGCTACTACCTAACCAATATGCACAATAAGCATAAATAAGCGGAAGCAGAATAAGATAACGACCAGCAGAAGAAAATAACCTAAATACAGGATTATACAAGAAAACTACACCAACCCTAAGACTTGGTATCGATAGTACAAAAGCTTCTAATTAGAATACAAGTGCTAGAAGTAACAAAATAGAATACACAGTTGTCTCGGAATAAATAAAGAGTAACAGTACAAAAGAAGAGATGTGGTCAAGCCCCGATTGTAGGAGCTCATCCTAGTCTCGAATATCCAAAGTTGCACGCGTCTCCACTCAATCAATGATGAAAGCTCACACTAATATTTGCACTATAAAGGTACAAAAGTGTAGTATGAGCACCAATTACTAAGCAGCAGGTACCTAGTAGGCATCATTGGCCGACTAAGAACATATAAGATATAAAAACAATAATATAGCATAATACAAGAAAGCAGTCACAGAAACAAAGAAGAAGCACAACGAAACCAGCATGTATAGAAGACAACAAGAATACAACAGACTATGCTAGCCACAGAAGATATACATACACAACAACACAGGTGAAAGAAAGAAGAACGCACCTGGAATCCTTGCAACAACAGTATATATAAAGAAAAAGTTTATAAGCATGGCGGTATACCGGTAACCTCAAGTAAAAAGGGAAAGAAGGAAAGTAAGCTAAAATACACAACTAGAAGTCATACACAAATGGAAACATGCTTAAAACATCAATTTCAAGATAAGAACAGTTGTAAAATAACCTCTCAAGCATAACCCTAGGATGGAATAGCTAAGCCACAAAGTACCGAGATGCACAATCAAGAACCATGCTAAAGAATGCAGCCCAATACCCATAACCACTCAGAAGGCCACAAAAAAAGTTCCTCAGCAATATAGGACCCTCTAGCCCCTCAATAACCAAAGTATCCAACAATCGGAGCCATAACAAGCTAGAACCCACTAAACCACCAAGAACCGAAGTCCATAACAAGCTCTATAAGATAAAAGGAGAAATATAATCTACTTACAGTCCCAACGGTTGTCCATACAATTGAGGAACTCAATTAAGTGAAAACAAACCCTCCTTCCACCCATATAACCAGAGTGTACACTAGCACACAGCAAACAAGGGTGGAATCGGAATACAATATTCATGATGATGATGAATGATGAATCTGGTATGATAGTAACCCCGTATGTTACCCCCTCTGGTACCTATAAGGCCCAATAGAGGAACGACATATGGAAGGACATGGCTCGTATACCTCTACTACTCCATATACCCCTCCTCCTGGCACACTGCATCAGCCCATAGCCTTTTTCCCATGAACAACAGGGTCCATGGAGGTCTACTCATAGACCACATACTAAAACTGCAAAATCTCATTATGTATCTTAACAATCAGAGCCTCGTAGTATGTTCTCAAAATCAAACCAGGTCTACAACAGTAGTAGTGATCTTAATAACCTTGATGAAGGGTTACCAGAGTGTATCCAGGTCTTAATAAGTAATCAAACCTTAATAACCCTCATAAAGGGTGCCCAAAGCATATCCAGGTCTAAAACAGTAGTAAAACATGTCTAGCACCGGGCCTCGCTGAGTCTAATATCAGTGTGAAAATCAATGATAAAATCATCGTAATATCCCCTCTACTACAAGAGGTTTTATAAAAGTCAGTACCAAAACCCTTTCCAAGTCAATTTACTGAAAATGGGCCCTCGGGGCCATGCAAAGTTTAGAAAAAACATTTATAGTAGGCCCAAAGTCAAATCCATAGTAAAGTATGCAGGAAAAACCTTTTACATGAATGATATGCTCGCAAATAATAGATTAGCCCAAAATGGCTCACAAACATTCCTATCGGCCCTGCACAGGCACAAACAGCTCTACACCATAGATAACAAACCTAAATGAGGTTCACAATGTCCGAGACTCGTGGACATTCCCAAATATCCTACCATCTATGGTCCAGAGGCATATACAAAGATCACACGGGGCCACAAGGGTAATATAGTAATACTACACAAATACTACAATCAACGTATGAAATAAATGGACAAAAAAAGTGGACAAGGTCTGAGGGTACCAACCTAGAAAACCAACCCAAGAAAGCTAATTAGTGCAGTTATAGCCTATATATGCAGAGTTTAGGTAGGGAAATTCATAACCTACCTATCGTCCGATGACTAGCTATGGGAACAGCATTGTCTAGGCTCGAACTACTCCGAGAAGGTTCAAATCACGAAAATACTATCAACACAATAATCTATGCATCAAAATAAAACCAACGATACCCATAATGATATAAACATGACCAAATCAAAATCTGGGTCACAAGCGAGCCCGTAGGCCTCGCAACCTAAATCTAGAAATGAAAAACACCCATGTGTTCCCCACATTCTCGAGAGAACATTCTCAAAATTTGAACGAAAATGGACCATTAATGGGTTCAAAATAGCCCCACAATTAAGAAATTAAAGAAGAAGAATTTATGGAAATCAACGGGAATTAACAAGAGAGCTTACCGGGTTAAGATCGGGAAAACAATCACGAAGCTATGACAATCCTCCTGCAAGAATTTGGTGAACAAAGGTGAAAAAAGTTGGAGTTTTGAGGTATTTTAATTGAGGTTTTGAAGTTGGGTTAAAATGAATTGAAAGAGAAGAAGTTGGCTAAAATATTGCCTGTCAGCCGATGTTATGCCTATGCGGCCATGGTGCTGCCTACACGGCCCATGCGTATGCAGGCGGGCATCCCGCACGCGAAGGCTAGACGCTGGCTAGGCCAGGCACTTGCCTAGTACGTACATGGCCAGGCCACTATATATGCAACAGCGCACACGTGGCCAGGGCATCGCCTAGGCGAAGGCCAAGAAAATGGGGCGGTTGGCCTTGCCCTATGCGTAGGCGTCCATTCCCACGTGTAGGTGAAGGCTATGCTTGATTCCTGATGGCTGGACTCTCAGGAATACATCCGGGATCCGAAGAACACAAACGACCTGAGCTATTCAACTAGAAAAAGTGTTCTGGATCCAATGGAATCGATGAAAATCCCATCGGAGGTTGATTTAATGAAAAGTGGGCATGTGCCTAAAATCAATATTTAGGCCAACAATTTCCAAAATAGAACCAAGGGCTAAATCAAGTATGGGAGCCTCGAGACCTGAACAAATGGTCCCTCTAGCCTAAACTTGATATTATGGAGCTAATAGTGCTGACAAAAGTTTTATCTAAGGCCATCTTCTCCGAATATTGACCAAAGTTAAGCAAACAAGCCCAACTATCCTGAAAACACGAAATGAGAGAGAATTCTAAGTTGAAAAGCTCCCGGATCTCGACCAGAGGTCTATCTAGACCAAAGTCCATGCTCCAAACCTAACAGAACTGTCGAAATTTAATTTCAAGCACGATTACCAAGAATGTTGACTGAAGTCAACGGTTTTCAAAGTTGAAAGCTCCAAAACAAGGAACGGTCATAAAGATAAAAAACAGCCTGAGCACTGAACTATCAGTCCCAGCAAGTCATAAATGACTCGGAGCCACTACAAGCAAGCTCTAACAGTACAATAAAGGCAAAAACACGAGAATGACCGGAAGGGTCATTACATTTTCCTATCCAGGCTACAACGAATCTTCTTCTCGACAGATGTCTCTCTATTCAGACATTGTTTGAATTGTTAGTTGTTTTTTGTTACTCTTAGATATTGCTTTGTTAGAGCCTTTTGTACAATGACTTTTGTATCTTTGGGATCTAATAGTTAGTTCCTTATAATATTTAATTTGATTAGTTAAGACTTTATTATTATACTTTGAATTGTCTTATTATTGTTAAATAAATTTGTTAAGGCTTGATTTAGTTGGTAAGATATGATTCGCCAACCGAGAAGTTAGTATCGGTGCCACTCTCAGCTATTTGGGTCATGATAACTTCATGGATTTGTATGTTTGGAAGATCAATATTATTTTTCCTACGTACTTTGTTATAGTGAAATATTGAAATGTTCTTTAGTGTATCAAGTTAATTGTTTTTTCCACCTGTTGTGAATGTATTTCTTATCTAGCTTGTCAACCAATATAAGATCATAGTCTAGGTACATCTTGAAGATGAGATAACAATGCCTCAAGAATAAATATGGGAGCGACTCAGTTGTTAACATACTTGAACCTAATGCGTATAAGGAGATTGTACGAGGATGGATTCACTATAGATGCAAAGGGTTATTGAGGATTTTCACCGTCTCTATCAATATGGAAATATTTGATTTCTCAGTATGTAAAAGCATAAGAGGTAAATAATTCAATCATATATGATGTAATGAATGTGATACTTAAGCATTTAACAGAATGTATCACTTGCGAATCATAAAAAAACTGTGAATATTTTGTTTCAAAATATATGTAAATAATATTCAACTGTTTCAAAGTGTGTGTAAACAAAATCTAACCACTGATATTATCTGATACTTGTTTACATGCCATGACTGTAATTAAAAACAATCTCGTGATTAACTAAAATTGAAGGACAAAAGTTTCATTTTCAAAAAATTGGGCCTATGATGGCACGGGCCTTCCGTACCTAGTCTACTATTAACTGTTGAAAGTTAACATTAATCTGGACCTATGCTTTACTATCTGTATCTATGTTAATATTGTTATTAGAGTACAAAGTTCTGAAGCAAAACTTTTATCAACAAAATTAATTTTTAAAAAGTTGGTCTACTTTACCCTTCAAATTAACCTCAATTAGATTATTCTATATTGAATAAATTTGATATAGTAACTATTTAGGATCTATATATATTAGATACACATTCATATTCTTTTATTGATGTTGCTAAAATCATAGATTCAATCTGTATGGGGAAAATTAATTTTAGTAAAAAGAGTGAATCACATCATGACATATGGCAAAATCAAAAATGAAGGAACGTCTACAGCGATCCAGAAAGAATTAAAGAGACCTTTCCCGGAATGTCGGGAACGAGTATTGAACGCCTACCCGAGCACGATTGGTATGTGACTAGGCATCAGAAAGAGGCTTCATCTGGTGTCATGACTCAAAACTCGATCATGAAGGCACTTGTCATACCTCCGCAATAGGTAAGCCAACCAAACACACATAAATTTAAAAAAAGAGTAAAAAGATACACTAAGGAGATAATAATGATAATTGGTCATATCTCAAAAGAATACAAAATCATCCCAAGAATTGGAAGTCATCAAGTACAATCCTCTAAGGGTAGTATCGATACAACAAGAGTCTAAGTATCTCAAATGCAAAAATAATCTAGAAAGTAAAGATAGATGAGATCTGGTAGACGCTAGAGTCAAATCAACAGCCACCTCTAATCTTGAAGATGGACCAAGCACGACATACCTCAATGTCCAGGGAGAACTGGAATCAGTACCTACACACAAAATATAGAAATAAACAAGCATGAGTACAAAAAATACGTGTACTTAGCAGTAGCATCGACCGATTCAAATTCAAAGTGATGGCGAGAACCACCAAATCGAGATTATTCACTATAATCTACACGAACCTGCAAACAAGAAGGCCACACCTAGGCTAACAGATAAAGCAATCACCACAACAATCCATGTATAGATATAAATCTCAGTAAAAGTGCTATTTTAAAGAATTCAAAAGAGATTAAGGTATCACATTATTATTTCACACTTCTCAATCTAATATTAGTACAATTCAACCCGAATTTAAAGAGGGAATGAATGTAATACATATGATGTCTACACATTCGCTAATCTGTATAGCTAGATGAGGCCCATATAGGACATAAAAGGTCCATGTACTGGGCAGGCGTTCCACTCAATTCCCAATAATATTGTGCAGACGTACAACTCCGGTTCATTTACTATATAGTGTGCATGCCAGCAAATCTGATCCCAATGAAATGCAATGTATGATATGCAGCTATGCCACTCTGATCCCAAATATCATACAGAATATCAAGCAAAGCTTACATATCATATATCAATTAAAATATCAGTCTAATTTTCCCTCTATCAGCTTTCACAACAGGATATCTCCCCTTATAGAAATTCAACTAGTCAAAGTTTCAAAATTCACCATTTAACACTATGAATAGGTCAAAATCAAGAACGAGAATATAATGACCAACTAGCATACTCAATAAGTCACCATCAGATACAATTCACACCTCGTATGCCATCAAACAAGGGAAAGCAATCCAAGTATGTTAATGAATTGGCCCATCACATGACACTGATACCCTTATAAATACTTGTCAACTTATATATACGGGACCTACAATCTGAATTACTTCCCATACATACAACTAGCACATAAACACTTAAAAAAAAGAGTTAAAGAAACCTCAAATTGCCTTAAGAGAAGATCTGCAAAGTCAAACCAAAGCCTTTTCATTTTGTAGAGCCTCCTAACGAGCCTAATCTAACAAAATATGGCCACTATATAAGAATACAAAACTAAGTTACCCATATTATAATACTTTGAACCCGGTCAAAAAGGTCAACCAAAAAGTCAACCCTGAGCCTAAAAGGGCAAAACTCAAATTTTTATTGAAAAATTAATTTGTCCATTGCTTAAGAAGTTCACATATGAAATTTCATGTAAAATAAAGTTAAAATTAAGCTTGGAACTATCAAAATACTATTCTTTAAATTTACCAGGAAAACCCCCAAAATATCAAGTTGAAAAATCAAGATTTAATGATGAAATCATAAAATGATTATTGGGAAATGCATAAAAATAGTATAAGAAACTTACGTGATGATAAAATCTCAAAAAATTCTTTTTGATCTTCCCCAAAATGAGTTTCAATGCTCCAAAATTTGAGATATGGGGTCTATGTTTGAAAATAGATTTTTAAATCACTGCCAATGAATCCTTCTTTGCAAACATGGGACCCACATTGCATTCACGAACACCCCCAACTCGGATCTATTGCATTCGTGATTTACCGATCATGTTTGCAAAGGCCAAACTAAACCCAAACCTAACTCGGACCAAATAATCTTTGTGAACATGGGCCCCCCACCGTGAATGCAATGGCCAAGAAATATCCTTCTTTGCAAACATAGCCAAAGCCTCGCGAATGTAAAGAAGGACCATCAGTTGCACCAGCAACAAGGAGGCTTAGAAAAATCACCGATCGAACCCTTAGAATTTGTTCAAAATCCCATGAACATAACCCAACTATGTTGCTAGACCAAAATTGACATTCCAAACACATAGAATTGTCAAACTTACCAACGGAGATGGTTATCAATGAATGTTGACTAATGTCAACTTTAGGCTTTAACTTTCCAACCAACTACTCAAAATGCATATGAATGTCTCAGGACCCAAACCAAAGGTTCAAATAACTCAAAAATGGCATTCTGAAGGTAATGGAATTCACAGAATTCTCATACGACTCCTAAAACTCCAAATGTTGATGAAAATCAACTATATCAAACTTCAAAACTTTCGAAAATGAAAACTCGCATAGAAACCAATCAAACACCTCGAGAATTATACCACCCATTTTTCATAGATAACAAATACCATAAAACAACTACATAGAGGGATAACGTGGTTAAAATGCATAAAAATCCAAAAATTACTATGAGGGTTATTACATTATCCACCACTAAAACACATGTTTGCCCTCTAACATGAGAGTAAGGAAAGTACCTGAAGTGCCAAAAAGCTGGGGATATCTACTCTGTATGTCCAACTCTGTCTCCCATGTAGGATCCTCAATTGGATGATGCTTCCATTGAACTTTCAGTGAAGCTATATCCTAAGACCTCAACTTCCTAATTTGCCTATCCAAAAAATCTATAGGCTCTTCCTCAAAATTCAAATTCTGATCCAAATCCATCGAGTCCCATCGAATCATATGAGAACCATCGAGATTGTACTTCTTCAACATTGAGACATGGGAAAACTGGATGCACATCCAAAAGACTTGAAGGTAAAGTCAACTCATAGGCTACCACCCTAATACACCAGAGAATCTCAAAAGGGCCAATAACCCTTGGACTAAACTTGCCCTTCTTTTCTAACCTCATCACACCCTTCATAGGTGATACTTTCAATAGAGACCTCTCATCGACCATGAATTCCAAGTCACGAACCCTTCTATCAACATAAATCTTCTGTATACTCTGGGCTGTCAAGAGCCAGTTCTATTTCAACTTCACCCTATCCATCAAATATCGCAACAAATCTGTACCCCATGATCTAACTTCAAAGGAATAAAACCAACCAATCAGATATCTACACTTCTTACCATATAAAGTCTCTAATGGTCCCATTAGAATGTTGGAATGATATCTAATATTGTAAGAAAAGTTTGCTAAAGGCAAGAACTAGTCTCAATGACCACCAAAATCAAACATACAAGCTTGAAGCATATCCTCCAAAACCTTAATAGTCTGCTCTGACTGACTATTTATCTGTGGGTGGAAAGTTGCCATCTCCAACTGAGTACCCAACTCTCACTGCATAGAACTTTAAAAAGGTAATGTAAACTTAGAACCTCTATCTGAAATGTTCGAAATTGGCACACCATGCAAATGAATTATCTCTCGAATGTAGATCTTTGCTAACTTTTCTGCATTGTAGGTCACTTATTGGAACAAAATGTGTTGATTTGGTCGATCTATCCTTAATCACCCAATGGATTCAAACTTCCCCAAAGTCTGAGGCAATATAACCATGAAGTATATAGTGATATGCTCCCACTTCCACTCAGATATAGGCATTCTCTGAGTTTACCACGTAGCCTCTTGTGCTCATACTTCACTTGTTGGCAATTCAAACACTTAGCCATAAATTTCATGAAGCCCTTCTTTATCCTACATCACTAATAATGCTTTTTAAGGTCATGATACATCTTGGCTGCACTTCGATGAATAGAATACCTCAAATTGTGAGCCTCATCTGTGATCAACCTAGTCAAATTACCAATCCTAAGAACAAAAATCCAACATTTGATTCTCAAAACACCCTACAAATCAAGAATAGCATTCTTAGCTTTACATTTTAACACCTTGTCCCAAATCATACACAACTTCCCATCCTCAAATTGTCAATCCTTAATCTTCTCCAATAACAAGGAGTGTGCCTCAACACAAGCAAAAACTCTACCAGGCTCAGAAATATCAACCCTCACAAAGCTTTTGGCCTAACATTGAACATCTATAGCCAAAGGTCTCTCGTCCACCAACAACAAGGCAAGACTACCCATACTCACTCCATTCCTACTCAAAGCATTCGCCACTATATTGGCTTTGCCTGAGTGATAGAGGATGGTCATGTCATAGTCCTTCAACAACTCTAACCACCTGTGTTGTCTTCAATTTAAATCCTTCTGGATGAAAGTTGTCTTTAATTCAAATCCTTCTGGATGAAAATATATTGAAGGTTGCCATGATCGGTGAACACCTTACAATGAACTCCATACAAGTAATGTTGCCACAACTTCAAAACAAACACTATAGGTGCTAAATCCAAATCATGAGTAGGATAGTTTTTCTCATTAGTATTTAACTACCTCAAAGCATAGGCTATAATACTCCATTCCTGTATTGAAATACCACCAAGACCAACTCCCAAAGCATCATAATACACGGTAAAACCTTTACCTTCCACAAGTAAGGTCAAGATAGGTGTTGTAGTCAACAAAGCCTTGAGCTTCAGAAATCTCAACTCAAACTCATTGGTCCACTTAAAAGCAACATTCTTCTGAGTCAACTTGTTCAATGGAGTTGCAATATAATAAAAACCCTAAACGAATCATCTATAATATCCAACCAAACCTACAAAACTCTGAATCTTGGTAGGTGAGGTAGGCCTAGCCCAATCTTGAATTGCCTTCACCTTAGCTGGATTAACCATAATACGATACTTAGTCACAATATGCCCAGAAAAAGTAACCAAATTAATCCAAAACTCACACTTTGATAACTTAGCATACAACTTCTGATCCCTCAGCCTTTGAAGCCCAACCCTCAATGCTTCACATAATATGCCTCACTCTTAGAATACACAAAGATATGATCAATGAATTCAATCACGAAGAAATCAATATACGGCTGAAACACGTCATTTATCAATTCTATGAATGTCGTCGGGCATTAGTCAACTCAAAAGACAACCAAAAACTCATAATGGCGATAAAGGGTCTAGAAAGCTATCTTAGAGATATCCTAAGCCCTAATCCTCAACTGGTGGTACTCCAACCTCAAGTCAATCTTCAAAAACACCAAATCACCCTAAGGCTAATCAAACAAATCATCAATGTATGGAAGAGGATACTTGTTCTTGATAGTCACCTCATTCAACTATCGATAATAAATACACATGCGCATACACCCATCCTTCTTCACAAATAATACAAGAGCACCCTAAGGCAAAACACTAGGTCTATTAACTCCTTTACTCAATAGGTCCTGCAGCTGATCCTTTAATTATTTCAACTCTTTTAGAGCCATCCTATAAGAATGAATAAAGATGGGTTTAGTGCCTGACTCCAAATCAATATCAAAATTGATTTCTCTATCTAGAAAAATGCTCGATAAGTCTATAGGTAATACATCTCAAAACTCCCTAACAACTCTTATTGACTCCAAATAAGGCGTGTCAGTGCTAGTATACCGAGCATAAGCCAAGTAAGATAAACATCCCTTCTCAACCAAATGTTGGGACTTAAGGAATGAGATCACCTTCTTAAGATATGAAACCTGAATACCCTTTAGCTCCAACCTTGATACACCTGGCATAACCAAAGTGACCATTTTGGCAATATAATCCATAATAGCATGATATGGATAAAGTTAATTCATTCCTAAAATCACATCAAAACTACTATATCCAGAATAATCAAGTCTTCCCAAGTATCATATCCCAAAAGAGTCACAATACAAGGTCGGTACATCTGATCAACCACCAAAGAATCACCTACTTGGTTAGCAATGCAAATAAGCATAGCAAGAGAACTCACACATCATATCAAGACTTGATGCACAATATTTAGACATGCAGGATAAAGTGGAACCAGGATCAAATAATACTTAAAAAGGTTGATGGCATACTGAGATGATACATGTGATCACTACATTAAAGCACTCCATCATAGGTCTACCCAAAAATACACAACACTAAGCCTTGTCTCCCACTGGATGAACAACTTCTCTATCACCTCCTCGATCGGCCGGTGGTGCACTTTAACCTGCTTGAGATCCACCCCTTCCCTTAGTTAGGGGTTTTGTAGCCCTAATTAGAGCCTGAGAATACTATTATCGACCTTCACCTCTAAGTCTCGGGCAATCCCTCCTCAGATGATCTGGACTACCATACTTATAACAAGACCTGAGAACTATTATCTGTTGAGAAGACCCTAAATATAACCAGAATAGCCACCATGTCCTGAGAACCTCTGGGAAGGACCATGAGAAGCCTGCCCTGTGCTCAATGAGTCTCTTCCAGAATACCCTCTCTCAGATGCTAGAAAAGCTGCTTGAACTGGTCTACTATGCTGAGAACAAAAACCCCTTCTGAATGAACCCCTACCTATGGATGAGGCTCCACTAAACTTAACAAAAGTGTGAGATCATTTGTGCCTCAGATCCCCTAACTCTTCATGACGCATGAGCTCAAAATCCTTGGTCGTCTTAACTACCTTCTGAAAATTACTCCTGACTGAGCTATAGAAAATAATGTTGCGTCAATCCTAAAGGTAAGATCTCTCATGAACCTGTGAATCCTCTCGGTATCATCCAATAAAATCACCAAGGCATGGCTAGACAGTGCATAAAATCAAGTCTCACACTCAGTCACTGAGATCCCATCTTAAGTCAAGTGCTCAAATTGATGCTTATGCTTCTCCATCAAGCTACAAGGGACAAGCCGATACAAAAATTCCTGCACAAACAACTCCCAATTCATAGAAGAAGGTCCTAGAGGTCTAGAGTCAACATAAGAATACCAACACCACTTGATGGGGCCATGCATCTGCAAGGCTATATCATCAACCCTATGTGCTTGAACAAATCCCACACTCTGAAGCCTCTTATGATAACTTACCAAAAACTCATAAGAATCCTCACTCGGGCCACCCTAAAATTGAGGTGGATCCATCTTCCTAAACCTCTCAAACCTCATTTTCTCCTTATCAGACATCACTATCCTTACCACTCCCGTGGCTCTTGCACTTGGTAATAGAAAACTATCAAATCTAGTTATTGTAGCCACTGGCTGACTTGCTAGTACATGAAAACTGGAATAGGTTGTTGATTTGGGATCTGATCCCCAACTCTAGTCCGTGAATCCTCTGATGTACCAGCTGCACCACCACTCTAATACATACCATCTAACAAATTTAGCACATAAATCAAGGTGTACTGAAGTACTAGAGAAGCTACAAATCCAATTGGAGCTTGACTTGAGCCCACTTCCTTATCTAGAACCTCATCATCCTCAAACACATACTCATTCTCAAGAGAATCTGCCCTAACTGGAACATGAGAAGCTTCCTGAGCTCTATCCGTATCACGACCTCTGCCACGGCCCTTACCACATCCTCTACCTCATCCACGAGTCCTGGCATAGGTGCTAGAATGGGTTTCTGACCTCTCTCTGTAGTAGCACGAGTCCTCACCATCTGTGAGAGGGTGAAATAAGGATATTAGTAACAAGTGAATCTATATATCTCATAAAAAGAAAGTAGGAAGTAAATTTCCTAAAGTACCATAGACTCTCAAAGATAGATAATGGACATCTTTGCACCCATCCACTAGACTCAACTTGTACTTGTGAGACCAATGAACCTAGCACTTTGATACCAACTTGTCACGACCCAAAACTTGGTTATGAAGGCACCTATCATACCCCCGTAATAGGTAAGTGATAACATTCAAAAATACTCTCTTGTAGGAGGTGGTAAAGATCATAGTACAAAACAATAAATATACCCAACAGATGTCGAGGTCGTATCCACGGAGAATGGAGTGATGATTCGCTAAGAAATCATCGAATAGTAATCAGTAAGGTGAGTCAATATTCAAACAAGCACAAGTAAAAATTGGGGGAAAGGAATGGGAAACAACGTATCAATTTTAACACAAGAGTAATGTAAACACAACATTTTTATCAATGAGAAGGAAGACTATGGGTATGCTTCTGAAGGGATTCTACCATGGGTTAGGGACTTGATTAATTATGCAAACTTTCGATTAAAGGTACGGGTAGCATTGGTTCAAGCTATATTTGGTAGTCTTTCGATCCTCCAAATATATGTACTATGGTCTTTGCTCAAGAACCATAGCTTTACTTTAAACCAACTAATTCAATACTTAGGGGAATCACACTATTTCTAGCTTAGATTCTTTAGATAGGTATTTCCTTTGATTAAGTTATTTCTAGCCTTAATCTAAGGTGAAAATCTCAAATTTCCACTATTGAATTTCTATTTGAATTATGAACTACTCTTTCAAACAAGAAGACAATTAAGTAAACTCAATCAATATTTGCAACCATCAATTTTATGAGTAAATTATGAAGAATTCAATAGACCCATACTAATTCATCAATTATAAGCACAATTAATCAATACTCACACCCAAATTCAAATACTCATCATGCACATACCCCTAGACGAGAAATTTAGCTACTTATATTAAGGAAATAAAAGGTTATACTAAATGGGCTACCCATAATTCCATTCATAATCAAGGCTAATCTCTAAATCCAAGCTCAAATCTTTACAAAATAGTGATTTCAATCGGAGAAGATGAACAGAGAAGCGTGTACTCTCAATATCTTCCTTGGGGAAAGTAAAAATAAAATTATATATCAGGTATACACCCCAAAATGAGTTTTAGAAGCTTATCAATACATCACATGGCTTTGGACAAAAATACTCCTCGGGGTTGGTGCGATCGACGTGCGACACGATGTGCAATTACACCCTGGGTTTTGCAGCTCACATATTGTTCATTTCTCCAACCAGTGATGACAGATGCTTGTGTGATGAGGTGCCATAGAGGTGCAGTTCGCATGTCGCATTGTGAGGCTCGCACCCCTCTGAAGTTTCTTCCTCTTTTTGGATCACCTTCACACTTCAACTTTCTTTTGAGCTCTTTGGGTTCAATTCCTTTGCTTTCTTCTCTAGACCAAGAGTACCTGCATTTTCATCAATAAAGGCAATAAGTACCTCTGATTCTTATAAAAATACAAAATAATTCATGAATAAAGGCTCAATGAGTTGGTGGATTACCAACTTATCAGTAAGACAATTCAACACATAAATGAAGTAAAGAGTAGAAAGATACACGAATGAGATAATAACGATAACTGATCATGCCTCAAAAAAATACAAAACTATCCCAAGAGTTGGAAATCATTAAGTACAACCCTCTAAGAGTAGTATCGATACAACAAGAGCCCAAGTATCTCGAATGCAGAAATAATCTAGAAAGTAAAGATAGATGATATCTGGTAGACGCTAGAGTCAAATCAATCTCTACCTCTAATCTCGAAGATGGACCAAGCACGACACCACTCAATGTCTAGGGAGAACTAGATCGGTACTTGCACATAAATTGTAGAAATAAATAAGTGTGAGTACAAAAACACGTGTAATCAATAGCAGCATTAGCCAATCTAAATTCAAAGTGATTGCAAAATCCACCAACTCATAATTATTCACTACAATCTACACGAACCTACAAACAGAAAGGCCACACCTAGGGTAATAGATAAAGAAAACACCACAACAATCCATGTATAGATATAACTCTCAGTACAAGTGCTATTCTAAAGTACTCAAAATAGATTAAGGCATCACATTATCATTTGACACTTTCCAATCTAATATCAGTATATTTCAACCTAATAAAGAGGAAATAGATCCATGAATGTAATGCATATATTGTGTACACACTTGCTACTCTGTATAGCTATATGGAACCCATGAAATACTCACAAGGTCCATGTACTGGGCAAGAGTATCACTCCATTCCCAATAATATTGTGCATGCGTGCAACTCTAGTCTGTATACTATATAGTGTGCAAGCGTGAAACTCCAATCCCAATGAAATGCAATATATGATATGAAGCCATGCCACTTTGATCCCAAATATCATACACAATATCAAGCAAAGCACTTCATATCATGTATCAATTCAAATATCACTCTAAGTTCCCCTCTATCAGCTTTCACAATAGTAAATCTTCCCCTTATTGCAATTCCACTAGTTAAAGTTTCAATATCAAAATCTTGAACGGGATTATAATTACCAACTAACATACTCAAAAAGTCACCATCAAATACAATTCACAACATGTATGCTATCAAATAAGGGAAAATAGTCCAAACAAGTCAATTAATTATTTTTAGCCCTTCACATTACATTGGTACCCATATAGATCCCCATCACCTCATCTATACAAGAACCCATCTCCATTACTCTCTATTCATAAATTAGCACTTAAACACTTCAAAAAAGAGTCAAAGAAATCTTAAATTGCCTTAAGAGAAGACCCACAAAGTTAAACCAAAGACTTTCCTTGTTGTAGAACCTCTGAATGAGCCCAATCTAATCAAATACGGATACTACATAGGAATATAAAACTAAGAATATCCACATTATCATACTTTAAACGTGATTTAAAAAGTTAAACCCGAGTTCAAAAGAGCAAAACTAGAATTTTTATTGGAAAATCAATTTACACATAACTTAAGGAGTTCACATATGATATTTCATCAAAAATGGAGATAAAATAAAGTTTAAAACTATTAAAATATCATTCTGCAACTTTATCGAGAACACCCCAAAATTCCAAGTTGAAAGACTATCATTTAAAGGCAAAATCATGAAATAATCATTGAGGAATGCATAAAAATAGTATAAGAAACATACTTGATGATGAAATTTCAAAATTTCCTTTTTGATCTTCCCCAAAATAAGTTTCAAAGCTCCAAAATTCGAGATATGAGGTCTAAGTTTGAAAATGAGTTATTAAATCACTGCTAGCAAATCCTTCTTCGTGAATGCAGGACCCCTATCATATTTGTGAAGCCCCCGCCCCGAACCCATCATGTTCATGATAGACCGGTCGCATTCGCAAAGGTCAAAGTTAATCAAAAATGGACTTGAAACAAATATCCTTGGTGAATGTGGGTCCCCTACTGCAAATGCGAAAGCCAAGCAATCTCGTCCTTCGTGAGGACCATCTGCTACACCAACAGTTGTTGCACCAGCAAAAAAGAGGCTTAGATAAATCATCGATCAGACCCTCAAAATTTATTCAGATCCCCGTGAAGATAATTCAACTATGCTACTAAATCAAAATTAATATTCCACACTCAGTGAAATCATCAAAACTACCAACAGAGATCGCTATCAATGAATATTGACCGAAGTCGACTCTAGGCTTTAACTTTCTAACTTTTTAACCAACTAATCAAAATGTATCCGAACGCCTTAGGACCCAAACCGAAGGTACTACTAATTCAAAAATGGCATTCTAGAGCTAACAAAACTGACAGAATTCTCATACTATGACTAAAATTCTAAATAATAATTAAAGTCAATCATAACAACTTCAAAATCTTCTAAAATTAAAAACTCGCATAGAAACCAACAAAACACCTTAGGATCATACCACTCATTTTTGCAGACCACAAGTACCATCAAACAACTTCAAGAAGAGGTAAAATAGTTAAAACACATAAAAATTTAAAAATTACTATGAAGGTTGTTACATCCGAGGATGACTGCCTTATAGTTGAAAGCGATCATAATGATCCTCAGGATCCCAACAATCGATTTTGAGCCACACACTCACCTTCTCTAATTAGCTTTAAGTGATGTATCAGAATATAGGCACATGCTATATGATAGCCTTTTCGGTACCAAATCATGTCATCATTACACATTGAGGCAATGGTTCAGTGTTTGGTTGCCTATAAATAGAGGCTCTGAAGAGAATAGAACGCATCAAAAAATCCCTAGAAGTTATGTGTTATTATCGTTTTCTTCTCTATTTAGTATTTTCCATGAAAGAAGCCTTACAATCTCCCTCCCACTTGTACAATTCATTTTCTTGGAAGTTATTTACTTGTATGGAATCACGATGTTAGCATTTTATCCAAATGGAATGAACTCGATCTGCCTTAATCCACTTTACTTTAACCCTTTTTCACAAATTCTAGGCGGAACCCATCGATAGCTTCTTAAATTTGGCACCACTTTTCACTTAGACACCTTAGCTAGGTCTTGTTCATTTTAAACACCTTAAGTAGGGCTCCGCCATGTTATTTTGACACTTTTTGCTAGCATGTTATAGTGAGTATGATACACTTATTAGTGGCGCGTGAAGGACTTATATTTGATTTATTTTATTTTATTTTTTCTTCTTCTCCATTTCTCAAGTCATTACCTTCCATCATTTTTCTAAAGCTTAAACTACTTCAATGAAGGTCAAATTTTTCAATTCAAATCAACTCTCAAGCCAATTTTTTTTGGTCTTCTTCTTCATTAATGTATTAATTTTCCAAATCTACCTTTACCGCCTTCCACCTTTTTGTCAGAAAAATAAATAAAAAAACACTCATATTTTATTTTCTCTCTCTCTTTATCCCCTCTCTCTTCTAAGTTCTAAGATGAAACGATCAATTTTTAAACAAAAAAATATTCAAACAATTTAAGAGTGCATAACCAAATTCCTGCACAAACAAAAAATTAGCTCCTGCAATAACCAGATTTAAAACATATCCATCTGAAAGTAGAATTGATAATTTTATTTTTGAGATAAAAATATAGTGGAGGGTGCGTGGAGTGGATTTTCTACAAAAGCAATTTTGGGTGTGGTGGAGAAGATGATCCGGGGATGGGTGGGTGGGTGAGTGTAAACTAAATTTTTTTAGAATATTATTTTTTTCTTATTAAATAGATTTTAAAATAGTTTTTCCTTTTCTTTTTACTTAAAATGTCACATGTAATTATTTAATTAGTTGTTTGTCACGTCATTAGCATGTGCGTTTCACTCTCCTTATTTATTTTGGTGATTGTCAAAAAAGTGTCTAAATGATACATAAGGCCACTATTTGAGGTATTTAAAAGGAAAAATTTCTAGTTGAATTGTGTAAGTGAAAATTGATGCCAACTTTAAGGGGTTGTTTGGTAGCTGGATAAAAACAAAGTTATTCATGTATTAAACTATGTATAACTTATACGACGTTTGGTAGATGGATAAGAAATAAGTTATTCAGGTATAAAATTAGTACGACGTTTAGTAGATGGATAAGAAATAAGTTATTCAGGTATAAAATTAGTACGACGTTTGGTTTGTAATTTTAAAATCCGCATAACTAATACATGTATAAGTTATGAGGAAATTAATGTATTATTTATGCAAAGTAGAAGATGGAATAACTAATACTGGTATAACTAATACATGTATAAGTAATACCCGCATAACTAATACCTGCATAAGTAGTACCCGCATAACTAATAGTTGCATAACTAATACCCACATTACTAATACATGTATAACTCTAACCAGCTACCAAACGATCCCTAAGGGGTTGTCGATGGGTTCCACCCAAATTTTATTATTAACCAAAATAATGTTTAATTCGTTAAACTTTTTGGCATCATCTGTGGGCATGGACAATAGTGGTATTATTCCAATATGCTATTCTGGCCCCTTGTTGTACCATTAAGGTATATCTACTGGAAATATGCCACAACATTCAGGACTCAACATGATGGACTTTGACCAATACCCAACACAACATTCCTCCGCCCATGAGTTTTCTGTGGCCAATGGAATATATGGACATATCAAGGCCAAGACACCCTCAAGGAGAATGGTGAGGAAAAGGATGAGGAAGATAATGAGAACGATAATAGGAATCTATCTCGTACCTCACCCTTTAATCTAATCCGATGAGGACACGAGCCTAAGTGACTCTAAAGACAAAAGGTCTAAAAATGTATTTATGACCGTGTATTGAGGGAGAATCATATATCCATAGTACTTAACCTGAACTAATCAATGGATTTTCAGAATTTTTGAGGCCTATTGAGAGATAAGTCACGGTGGACAAAGTCAAGGCCCTACGCCTAGAGACTGCTACAAAAGTTGTGGTTGAGGTTGGTGGTGGGATCAAACTAAATTCCTACACTATGAATGTGAAAAGCTTCCTGGGCCTAATCGACAGGAGTTACCATATGTCACTTAGATAGATTATAACTTTTCCAAGTACCTTATTATCCACGTAATACTCTAGGGTAGAGGCGTTATTTCTTGCAAAAATCGCACACAATCAAAGTGAAAGTTAACTAGTACCGACTCTCCAAGCCTCAATCATGCATCGATTCCCCAGAACCTCATCGCTTGAGTAATCTAAGCAAAGGGTCCAAGGTTAAAATATATTGTTCTTCTAGACTGATTTCTAGTTACAAAAGTCCATGTAAGGTCGCCAGTATATCAATGAAAGGAACAGTTCTTAAATGTAGTAAATGCTGAGCTACCAGAAAAATGATAGGATAATAATTGTTCCTACTTAGAAAATGTTGAGTCGAGTTGCTGAAGAGTTAAACCAAGACTATATATGAATAAGAGACAAAGGATGTACACTAGGTGTAACGCCCATCAAGGTCATTTTATGATTTTCACCTCTTTTTTCCTATTTGACCCCTCAAAGCTTCTGTTAGCTATTTATAACGTACGAGGATGGGGTGATATGATTATCGAGGTGTTCAGATGAATTTTAAAGAGTTATTATGTTTTGGAGGTTTGAAACTTAGAATGTTTGACCAAAATCAATATTTGGGGTTAACGAGGTTGGCTTGAGTTTTGACGATTCAACTAGGTCTGAAAGATGATTTATTACTTAGTTGGATGATTTGCAATGGTCTTGAGGAATTCAAGAGTTATTTGGACCCATCAATGGAATTGTAGTATTCTTAGGGTTTGGAGTTGACTACGATCAACATTCATACAAGACGACTTCAAAATGGTGATTTAATGATTTCAATAGATCAGGAATGTATTCTATAATAGATTTTCACAATGAGTTTATGTCTGGGGATCTCAGATAAGCTTTAGGTGTTAAGCCAATTTTAGAACATAGAAGAATTTTCTAATGTGCTGGTGCGAGTTCTATTAATGCACAAGGTGCGCGATCACACAGGAGAAAGTTGGCATGGGCAGCACTATTGGCGCAATATGGGAGCTATCGTGTAGAGGAGCAGGAACCTAGCCAACACTGGCGATGTACGATAGAGCAGAAGACAGGCTTTAGGCAGTGATGTCAGCATCATGGGCACGCGATCATGTTAGACAACTTAATCTATGATTTTCACAATCACGCTAGGGCACCACGGTTGTGCTAAAGCGGTACCAGCAATTATGAAAAATGATTTTCATGATTTTTCACTTTATTCCACCATTTGGAGTTTTATAGCTCGAATTTAGATGATTCTTGGTGCAGTTTTTTCATTTTCAAGAGAGGTTAAGTTTCTAATCATTACTTTGATAATTCTCTGTTATTTTGTCTTGACTTTTGTTCTTTAATCAGTTTTTGAGAATCTAAAATTGAGGTTTTTGTCCTAAGCTTCTAGAATCATATTTGGGTGATTTCACAGTCAATTCAAATCCCTTTTGTTATAAAATTTTAAATTTGAGTTCCTATCTTAATATTTATTCGATTTTAAAAAAAATCCAGTTATCCAGATAAGACCTTGGGGTTAGGTTGACTTTTTATATCCAATTTTGTCAAAACTTATATATTGTGATATGAGTATAGATAGATTTATATTCTCATATAAAACGTGATTTTAATAGATTGAGAGGTTTTTAAGGTATATTTCAAAGGGAAAGTGGTGGTGTGAAATTTTATAACATGTTGCTCGGCGTTTGAGGTATATTATGACTTACTCTTTTTAGACTTTTTCTGGATGATAGCTTATTATATATAACATATTATGGATTGAGAAAAATATTGGTGCATTTTAATATTTGTATTAAGTGCATATGTTAGTGGATATAAATTGTGGTAAAAGATGACCATTAGTTCTTGTAACTCAATAGACCATTAGTTTCTTGTAATTTATGTAACATCTATCCACTTTAATACCCCACATTCATCCTATTGATGACAAGAAAGATTTTCTCACCTATAAATAGTGATGGTCTTACATTGTAATATAAAAAGTGAGAAAAAAGATGAAATATGATAAGTGTGAGAAAGTATTATAGTGTGTAGTAGTGAAAGAGAGAGTTGAGACAAAGAAAATATTCCAAGTCTTCAACTATATTCACTATACAAAAAAGAGTAATTATAAGTTGAAGGAAGGTGTTCTTTTGTGGAGCTTTGAACTCTTCAACTAATCCGGAGTTGCTTGAGTTGTACAACATTGTTGGGCTATTGTATCTTGGAGGGGACAAGTAAAGACTGATACTGCCTGATCGGTTTAGATTATACCGTAGTTAGCTTGAATCTTCTTAAAGAGAGCGAGATATACGCGCCTCAGCCTAAATATTATTTATTCATTTTTTGTTCATTTTATTTCAACTGTAATTTATTATAATTTGTGGTATATTACACCAACAATTTTAAGGAGAATTCATGTTTTGTTACAGTTTAAAAATTACGGATATCAAGATGGGAGATCTCAATATCATCCCGCTTCAAGGTCACTAGATCTCTTCAAGAGATGAAAGAGGAGATAGACGGGTAAAATATTTTTCTACTTGCTCAACTCAAGCGGAGAAAAGGTAAAAACAAAATTATTTATTGTGGAAAAAAGGTAAAAAACTTTTTATCTAATATCTTTCATGAATATAGTGATATTATTTTTCATGAAAAAATGATATTCAAATTTTTGAAATAGTGAGGGTTCATGAAATGAGAAAAATTCATCATGAAAAATGTGATTTTTGCATCTTTGAGAATGCTCTAAAAAGAGTATTAAAAGTGCATATATTTATCTCGAAATAAATTATATGTTATTATTTACATATGATTTGGTGTATTTGGCTCTAACATGAGTGTTATCAAAGAAAATATAAAAGCATGTTGAGTAGCCATTTTGACATGCAATATTTGGGTGAAATAAATTCATTCTTGGAATGAAAAATATCATAGAACATGTGATGCAACTTTTCTTGACATGTCACATTATGGTGAAAAAATTGTGAAATACAATTTTGTTAATTTTTTTATAAAATCAAAGCGGGCATCAGGACATTTATTTATAAAAGCAAATGGGTCTGAGGCTCAAAAACCCAAAGATCCAACAATCATGTTGCCAAAAAGCAACAGCTAAACGAAAAAAAAGAAAAACAAAAAAGCAAAATGGAAAGAAAGCTGAAAAGGCATCGAAAATGGAAAGATTAGAATCTCAGGTAGGTGTGCCGCTCCTTCATCGATCGTCGGAGACTACATCGAACTATACCGCCATGTCGAGGTTGAGAGTTTATGTTGTCCATCGGAGGAATGAGGTCTTACTTTATTAGTTGCATCGGTTGTCAATAATGGAGCTCGGGTAGGATTCACCAAGACACTCAAAGATTCTCATGAATGCCATGAATCCGACACCAAGGAAGACTTCTTCAGCTCCATTTAGTGACGAGAATCCGTAACCTAAAGGTAATCATAAATCCCCCAATTTCATTTGGACTTAAATCGGTCTGATTTCTTTCTCTTACCTTGACCAGCAGATTGAGCTGACGAGCGACTGATACCACTGCTAAGCCAAGGTGAATAGAGGGAAGCCTGATCCAGTTTAACCTCCACAATATCTCAAAAATGAGGTAAGTAACCATAGAACCAGATTTAGATATTAGATTATGACCATGAGTTGATGTCTGTATGTACTGCTAGGATCCCTTGTTAGCCCTTGTTAGCTCTTATCGTTTTGTCATTGTTGTTGTAGTTTAGTAGCCTGCTATTCTTGATAGTGCCTGTGAAATCCTCCATTTTGACATCTGCGTACCTGAGATTGGGTATTTGATTTTTGTCCATGTCAATAATATCTTTGCCTGCAGTAGGAACATCCTGGTATTGATTGTATGTTATAACTTGTGTACCTGCAAAATAGAAAGCTTGGTTAGCTAAAAAGTCTGCTAGCATGTTTCCTTCCCTGAATATGTGTTTCACTTCTACTAGGTGCCTGTTTCTCATGTTGTTAATCCTTTTCACCTCCATAGATAAGTTCCAAGGGATCTCCCAAATCCCACGTAGAATTTTCTCCAGTTTGAGACAGTCTGTTTCCATAGTTACTGGAAGTAGTTGCTTGCTAATATAGTATTCAAAACCTACTCTCATAGCCACCACTTCTGCAAGTAAACTAGTACCATCGTCCAGTCTCTTAACCTCAGCATACATAAAATTCCCCCTTACATCCTTTATACAAAAAGCTCCTGAGTTGGGGCCTGGGTTACCTTTTGAGGTACCATCTGAACTGCATTTGAATGTGCCCTCCTCTGGTAAGTTTCAGCAGATCACCTAACTCCTTATAGTGGGTGTGTAATCAGTTAAGAATTGAACTATATCAGGCCAGTTCTTGGGGATGTGTTTTAACCAAGGGTAAATATAAGTAGCCAAGTTGTGAATAATCCTATTAACCTGTATAAGCATTCCAAAGTATGACATCTTACCCCCATTGGTGATAGTATTCCTCCACTTCCATATCTGCCAGAGTGTAATAGCTGGGATAGCCTTATACAAAGGTCTGAGTTTGGGGGAACAAGGAGCATTCCACCATTTGTATATGGTATTTTTAAGTTGTATGAATGGACCTTGGATTCCCGCATAGTCTGCCAGAGTAGACCAAAGTCTAGATGCTAATGGGCATGAAATAAACAAGTGAACAAAAGTTTTAGCAATCTGATCTTCACAGTTACAGTAGATAACATGTTCTTCCACCCCCATTCTGTTCAGAATTTCCCCAATAGGGATCCTCTTCTTACACAACCTCCAGAGGAAGAAGGAGAACTTGAAAGCACGTCATTTTATCCAGATGATGTGAAATGCCTCTAGTGCTTCTCTTTTCTGTCTTACTTCTTCCCAGGCACTCTTAACAGAGAACTTTCATGAATAGTTCAGTAGACACCAAGCTTTGTCCCCTTCTTCAGAGTTTTCTACCACTCCTACTTTGTTTAGAATGTGTTCACATATCTCTGTTAGGAAGAGTTGTTGCATCAATTCTACATCTACCTCCCATTAAGACAGAGTTGTTTCACCTTCTCAATAGCAGAATTGTCAACTGTGTTGATGGGTAAAAGATAGAATAGAGCCCCTAGCTGACTCCAGTTGTCAAACCAGACACTAGCTTGTCCCTCTTTAGGTTCCCACCAAATCTCTTGGTCAAAATAATCCCTGGCAGTTAAAATTTGCTTCCAAATTTGAGTCCCTCCTTTCCATTCCACTGTTTGTGATCTGTGTCTTTTGCAGTACTTGTTCCATAGAAAATTGGACCATAAAGTCTTCTTAGTTCTGAAGGTCCACCATAGCTTTGCATACAGTGCTTTAGCTATATCAAAAAGAGACCTAAAACCCAAACCTCCTTCCTTCTTGGGTAAACAAATGTCTGCCCAGGCCACCCAATGTCTATTCCTTCCAAGCTCTTTGAAGCTCCATAGAAATCTTGCAAAGATTCTATGTAAGTGTTGAATAACATATTTGGGTGGTATGATGGCAGATAATGATAATGGAGAATGTTTTTTAACACATTATTTATCAAAATAGTTTTTCCTCCAAAAGATAGAAGTTTGCCTTTCCATGCTTGGAGTTTGTTCTGAACCTTCTTTATGATCTCTACATAGTGGCTTTTTGTCATGCCCCGAGGTTACCCCCTAGATGTAACATGGTACTTGAGACTGCAAGTGCCCCAAGCTAACCCCTTGGTCATAGCATACTCAAGCATAACAATAAAACAAGAGCGAAAGCAAAATAGAGGAACCCAAATGTAGGCATAAGCATGAATCGTCAAGTCAAATACGGATACAACATAAGAAAAGAAACCTGAATACTGTCTATGTTTGAAAGCCTCTACTCATAACATAAAGAGTTGCTAGGACAAGACCCTAGCTAACTCGAAATGTGGAAATAAGAACTCCATACAAACTAAACATAACTAGTCCTCGATCTAAGAGGACTCACCAACCGCTGACAGAGGAGTGGCCTGGGAACTCTAGCCATGTTTCTAAAAAGGAGCACTTGAATCTGCATCATCAAAGGATGCAGTACAAGATATGCGTCAGTACTATAGGATGTACCGAATATGTGAGCGATGCATGAACATGATAAAAATAGTTTAAAACATGCTTGAAATGAACTTGTTACATAAAGAAAGGACGTGAATAAGTGTCAAGGTATAACACAATAAAACATGCAATAGAGTTTAAGTTCAAATATAGAATCATGTAACTTGATAGCTTGAAAATATTCATATGGGAGTTTCTCTTAACCGACATAAACCATGCTGAGCTAGATGGAGTCTGGTGTCATGAACCCACACCAAAAAAGGTTGTCCTAACCGGCCAAAGTTAGAACCATGTCATAAAGGATCCTGCCATAAGCCACAAAGGGCAACCTACGGTGGCAACATAGTTTTGGACTTGGGTTATCTGAACCCTCGTCTCTCGGTGCTAAATACTACTCCCAAAACATATAACATGAGCTCATATACATGTGACATATCTGATACCAAACTTGTTCATAACGTGTTCATACCCCAGATTGTCATACTACTCACGAATTTTGGTTTAGAAATTGATTCATGAGCATTAATGGAACATCAGGTGTCTTGTCTTGCATAATACTTAATGACATGGAAAAATTTGCATGTCTCTAGTTCAATTTCATAAAACATATACTTTCATAGAACATAGGAACTAGGCATGCACATGCTTGAAAATCCATAAGGAACATGCTATCAAATCCAATTTACTTAAATCAACTTCATGCATATAGAAATTTTCATGGTTAAACTTAAATTCATTAAATAAGAGTTAACATGTAAAAATCCATGTGACATCATGCAATTTAATAGTAATTTCATAATCAAATCATGAGAAGATCATATTTAGCAAAACCTATGAGAATTAGATAAGAACCCTAATTTGAAGATCATGAAATCAAAATTTGAATTAGCAGTTTTGGGCACAAGGGTGAAAGGAACCCATTGTTTCCGCATACATTGATTAAAGATAACCCACTTGAATTGAAAAGACTTAGGAGGCTTGAACTGGAGCTTAAGACTTGGAGCTTGGAGAGAATTTTTTCCTTTTTGGGATAAGAATGAAGATTTTAGGAGAAACTTAGGCTAATGAGGGTGAAAACCCTACTTAAAATAGTCAAAACGACATCATTTAGGAGTTAAAAGGGTGGGGAATGACTATAATACCTCTGGACATAATTAAGAAAAAGCTAGAAAATAGTCGGTTTCAGGGATCACGAGTTGGTCGATGGTCCATCGTCCAAAAGGATGGGCCGTCAAACTGATCCATGTTTTCCCCAGACATCTAGATGAGGCTACTGGAAGTGCACTCCATGAGTCACACTACGGTCCGTACTTCCAAATGACGGACCGTCCTGTTGACCCATGGTTTGCCTTAAGAAATTTTGGCCCTCTGAACTTCAGGGATTATGGGTGGGGATGACGGTCCGTCGTCCAGAAGGATGGACCATCCTTTGACTCGTCATTTTTGGGGAAGATTTAGAGGTCTTCTGGAATTTGTACAACGAGTGCATAGGATGGACCGTGGTTTCAAACCATGAACTGTCGACAGACTCGTCGTCTCTGGAAACTTGAGATTTTTCTGAGATTTTAACTTAGATAGCCGGTTTGATTTTTGGGGTGTTACAACATCTCCCCCTTGGGATCATTCATCCTCTAATAAAGACTAGGTAAGAAAATCTTGGAGAGATAACAGCCCAACCAATCATCAAAACAAGGAAATCAAAGAGTGAACATGAAAACCAAACTTTTCAACTTGAACACATGATAATTAACTTAGGAAAAACATAGATGCATGCTAGGATCATGAGAGGGACTGATGGAGTAGAATCGGAGGAACATACTAAGGAGGAAACTAGTACCTCAAGCTAGAACTGAATCGGAATGGAAGAGATGAGGATATTTGACCTTCATGGCCTCTTCCGCTTCCCAAGTAGCACCCTCTACAAGCTGATTCCTCCAAAGGATTTTCACCGAAGAAACTTCTTTGTTCCTCAACCTTCGAATCTGACGATCAAGGATCTCCACGGGAACCTCCTTATAAGTGAGACCATCCTTCACCCTCACATCCTCCAAAGGAATAATCAAGGCTGGATCACCAACACATTTCTTCAACAAGGAAACATGGAACACCGGATGAATAGCTTCCAAATCTGAAGGCAAGTCCAACTCATAAGCAACACTACCAACCCTTCTCAAAATTCGATAAGGACCTACAAAACGGGGACTGAGCTTCCCTTTCTTTCCAAATTTCATCACACCCTTCATGGGTGACACTTTCAGAAAAACCCAATCATCAACTTTAAATTCCAACTCCCTTCTACTCACATCTGCATACGATTTCTGTCGACTCTGAGCGATCTTCAACCTTTCCCTAATGATCTGAACCTTCTCCATAGTCTCATAAACCAAATCTGGACCAATCAAAGCTGCTTCACCTAACTCAAACCAACCAATAGGAGATCTACATCTTCGACCATAGAGTCCCTCATATGGAGCCATCTGGATACTAGAGTGGAAGTTGTAGTTGCAGGCAAACTCGATAAGAGGTAAGTGATCATCCCAGTTACCTTTGAAATCAATCACGCAAGCTCTCAACATGTCTTCCAAAGTCTGAATAGTAAGCTCAGCCAAGCCATCCGTCTGAGGGTGAAAAGTTGTGCTAAGCTTTACCTGGGTACCGAGACCTCTTTGAAACGATCTCCAAAACTGAGATGTAAACTGAGGACCTCTATTTGAAATGATGGACAATGGAACACCATGCAATCGAACTATCTCATGAATGTAGATCCTAGCATAATCGTCTGCTAAATTCGTAGTCTTAACAGCCAAGAAGTGGGATGACTTGGTCATCCGGTCGATAATCACCCAAATGGAATCATGTTGCCTTCGCGTACGAGGCAAACCAGTAATTAAGTCCATATTGATTTCTTCCCATTTTCAAGTGGGAAGGTCAATATCCTGAACCATGCCACCCGATCGCTAATGCTCCACCTTCACCTGCTGACAGTTGGGACACTTAGCCACAAACCCGGCTATGTCCCTCTTCATACCATTCCACCCAAAGACTTCCTATAGATCACGGTACATCTTGGTGGCACCTGGATGAATGGAATATCTAGAACTGTGGGCCTCAGTCAAAATCTGTTATCTCAACCCATCTATATCTGGCACACATAGACGACCCTAATAACGGAGCACACCATCACCCTCTTAGGAGGAAACCTCAACCCACTGCTGATGAACCGCACCCTTAAGCTGAAGCAAAATTGAATCACTATCTTGCTTTGCCTTCACCTCAGCTACCAAGGATGACTTAGAGATATTCTGAACAATTACACCACCCTTAGTAGAGTCCATTAGTTGCACTACCAATCGGGCTAGTCGATGAACATCTTTCACCAATTGCTTTTCCCCATTTTCAATCAAGGACACACTACCCATGGACAATCTACTTAAAGAATCCGCCACAACATTAGCTTTACCCGGGTGGTAAAGCACACTCATATCGTAGTCCTTAAGGAGCTCAAGACACCTCCTTTGATGCAAATTCAACTCCTTTTGAGAGAACACATACTGAAGACTTTTGTGATCCGTGAACACATCAGCATGCACACCATACAACTAATGTCTCCAAATCTTTAAAGCAAAGACTACGGCTTCTAGCTCAAGATCATGAGTAGGGTAGTTCTTCTCATGAACCTTAAGTTGTCTCGAGGCATAAGCAATCACCTTAACCCACTGCGTCAAAACACAACCTAAACCGATCCTGAAAGCATCACAATATACCACAAAATCATCTAGGCCCTCGGGTAGAGAAATACTGGAGCGGTGGTCAATCTAGTCTTCAATTCCTGAAAGCTTTTCTCACAAGTATCAGACCACTAAAACTTAACCTTTTCCTGATTCAATCATGTCAAAGGGGTAGCAATGGAAGAGAACCCTTCCACAAACCTCCTGTAGTAACCAGCTAAGCCCAAGAAGCTTCTAATATCGAACGGGGAAGTGGGTCTAGGACAGTTCTTTACTGCCTCAATCTTCTGTGAATTGTCCCAAACAATATGATAGACATAACCCTTAGAAATCATCTACCTAGCCTTAAGATAAGATATGAAGTGACCTTTCGAGGAAGGGGGACTACCTTGCCACTCTAAGAAGGGTTCATTAGGAAACTTGAAACTGAAAAACCGAGTACGGCAATCAACCGAAGCATAACAAGCATACAACCAATCCATACCAAGAATTACATCAAAATCAGTTATCTCCAACTCTACTAGATTCGCTAAAGTGACTCTATGGAGGACTGAGATAGGGCAGTTTTGGTAGATTCTTTCGACTAGGATTGACTCACCAACCGGAGTAGAAACACAAAAAGGTTCTAAAAGCTGATCCATACTTCTAAAACCTGATCCATACAAATCTCAAACTTACAAGAAACATAAGGGGTTACAAAAGATAATAAGGCACCGGGGTCCAACAAGGCGTACACATCAAGAGAGAAGACTTTCAATATACCGATAATAACATCCGGAGAACTCTTCTGATCCTGACGGGAGGACATGGCATAAAGACAGTTCTAGCGCTGACCACCAGAACTAGAAGTTGTGCCCTGCTGGGATGGTCAACCTCCTTGGGCTGTTGGAGCAGACTGAATCCTACCACCTCCATGCCCCTTCTTAGCTGAAGGGCAATCTCTAATCAAGTGTCCAGCCTATCCACACCCAAAGCATGCACCCGTGCCCAAATGACACTCTATCGGGTGATTCTTCCCACACTTGTTGCAACTAAGATGGGAAGGTCCCTTAGCAACACTTCCTTGAGACTGGGAAAAGGGACCAGATCCTCTACCACCCTGATCATGGTGAGACCTCGGGGCCTGGGTAGGAGCACTAGCAGAAGAATGAATGGATCCTGATGACTTCTTCTGGAAAGGGGAGCGATGTTCGCCTCCAGACCTGTGATGACCAAACCCTGATCCCTTGAATCTACTCCTATTGTTCTCCCTCGCCATCTCCCTTATCTTATCTCCCTCAATCTATTGGGGATGAGTCATAAATCGAAAAATGTTCATATCTCTCAATAGCAAAGCAGACCTACACTCTTTCTTTACCATATCAGAAACCCCATAGATAAACTTGCTCATTTGATCAAGTGGGTTCGCTACCATGGAAAGGGCATACCTAGACAATTGAGTAAACCTCAAACTGTAGTCTTGGACCGACATCGACCCCTATCTCAAGTTCACAAACTCTTCCACTTTCGCTTGCCTTAACTCCTAGGGAAAGAACCTATCAAAGAAGGCTCTCTCAAAAACTCCCAAGTCGTGGGAACCACGCCCCTCATTCTAGCTTTCTTTCATTGCGTGAACCAAATGTGAGACACATCCTTGAGTTGATAGGATGTGATCTCCATACAATCAACCCTAACTACTTGCATAACAACGAATATCTTTTTCACTTCATCAATAAAGTTGAGCGGGTCCTCACTCACCTTTGAACCCCATAACTCAGGCGGGTTCATACAGATAAAGTCACGAACTCGGGCTGCTACCCCACCTTGAGAATGAATGGGGGAAAGATCATGTTGATTAGCCTGAGTGGCCAAGGTCTGATATAACATATGGATGGCGTTCCTGAACTCCTCATTAGCGACCTCAGGGGCCGAAACTGGAGGAGCAGCATCTCGGGCAGCTCAGTTAGGCATAGCACGTCGAGGCATGATCTGAAACGTACAAGGTAAGGATTAGAGGAACATTAGAGTTAAGATCTATCACACGACATGATCATGAAAGGAGTGAAGTTTTCTAAGACACTTCATAGCTCTTCCCTCATATATGTGGCGCACTTCATACACATAAAAGAGACTCTACTCGATGTGGCTTTCAGACATTCTATAACTCTTGAACCTGAGGCTCTGATACCAAGTTTGTCACGCCCCGAGATTACCCCCTAGACGTAACATAGGACTTGGGACCGCAAATTCCCCAAGCTAACCCCTTGGTCATAGCATACTTAAGCATAAAATTAAAACAACAGCGGAAGAAAAATTAAGGAATCCAAATGTAGGCATAAGCATGAATCGTCAAGTCAAATATGGATACAACATAAGAAAAGAAATCGGAATACTGTCTATGTCTGAAAGCCTCTACTCATCACATAAAGAGTTGCTAGGACAAGACCCTAGCTAACTCGAAATATGGAAATAAGAACTCCATACAAGCTAACCATAACTAGTCCTTGACCTAAGAGGACTCCCCAACTGCTGACAGAGAAATGGCCTGGGAACTCTAGCCACGTGTCTAAAAAGGAGAACCTGAATTTGCATCATCAAAGGATAGAGCGCAAGATATGCGTCAGTACTATAGGATGTACCGAATATGTGAGCGATGCATGAACATGATAAAAACAGTTTAAAACATGCTTGAAATGAACTTGTTACATAAAGAAAGGACGTGAATAAGTGTCAAGGTATAAGACAATAAAACATGCAATAGAGTTTAAGCTCAAATATAGAATCATATAACTTGATAGCTTGAAAATAATCATGTGGGAGTTTCTCTTAACCGACTTAAACCATGTTGAGCTACATAGATTCCGGTGTCATGAACCCACATCGAAAAAGGTTGTCCTAATCGGACAAAATTAGAACCATGTCATAAAGGATCCTGTCATAAGCCACAGATGGCAACCCATAGTGGCAACGTAGTTTTGGACTTGGGTTATCTGAACCCTCATCTCTCGGTGCTAAATACTACTCCCAAAAAATATAACATGAGCTCATATACATATGACATATCTGATGCCAAATTTGTTCATAATGTGTTAATACCCCGGATCATCATACTACTCACGATTTTTGGTTTAGAAATCAATTCATGAACATTGATGGAACATTGGGTGTCTTGTCTTGCATAATACTTAATGAAATGGAAAACTTTGCATGGCTCTAGTTCAATTTCATAAAATATATACTTTCATAGAACATAGAAACTAGGCATGCAAATGCTTGAAAATCTATAAGGAATATGCTATCAAATCCAATTTACTTAAATCAACTTCATGCATGTAGAAATTTCCATGGTTAAACTTAAATTCATGAAATAAGAGGTAAAATGTAAGAGTCCATGTGAAATCATGCAATTTAATAGTAATTTCATAATCAAATCATGAGAAGATCATATTTAGAAAAGCCCGTGAGAATTGGATAAGAACCCTAATTTGAAGATCATGAAATCAAAATTTAAATTAGGGGTTTTGGGCACAAGGGTGAAAGGAACCCATTGTTGATTACCCACATACATTGATTAAAGATAACCCACTTGAATTAAAAAGACTTAGGAGGCTTGAACTTGGAGCCTAAGACGTGGAGCTTGGAGAGGAACTTTTCTTTTTTGGGAGAAGAATGAATATCTTAGAAGAAACTTAGGCTAATGAGGGTGAAAACCGCACTTGAAATAGTCAAAATGACATCATTCAGGAGTTAAAAGTGTGGGGAATGACTTTTAACCACAAAGGAGTTATTGAACCCCATTTTCTCCAGCACTTTAATCAAGAATCTCCAATCCACTCTGTCATATGCTTTGGCCATGTCTAGTTTAATTACCACATTAGCAGGTTTGCCTCTCTTCCTGATATCAACAATGATCTCTTGTGCTGGAAGCACATTCTCTGTTATACTTCTCCCTTTCAAGAACCCAGACTGATTCTCTGAAATAAGCTTGAGAAGTAAGATCTCCACTCTATCATGTACCACCCTTGAGATAACCTTGTTGAGAAAATTTCTTAGGCTAATAGGTCTCATGTCTGAAAATGTTTGTACCACCTCTTTCTTAGGGAGCAATACCAGATGAGTATGAGTGATAGATTTAGGGATGGTTTATCCTTCAAAAAAGCTCAGAACTACCTTGAATATGTCATCCCCTACTATGTCCCAGAAATACTGATAAAAGTGGCCTGTGAGTCCATCAGGACCTCCTGCACTATCTCCATTTAGCTCAAACACCACCCTCTTGATTTTATCTTTAGTAGGAGAAAGATTCAAATAGTAGTTCTCATTATCAGTAATCACTTGGGGATCTGATTAAGTAATGAAAGCTCTGCAGTGTTAGTGGATCCTGTAAATTGGTCTGTGAAGAACCTAATTTCCTCCTCTACCACTTGCTCATCACCTTCAGCCCATGAACCATCCTCCTTATGCATTCTCTAAATATTAAGCCTCTTCCTTCTTCCTTTCACTAGATTGTGAAAGAATCTTGTGTTCTTATCACCTTCTGCAAACCATTAAGCCCCAACATTTTGCCTCCAGTACTCCTTTTTATAGTGGAGATACTATTTTAGTTCTGCTTAAGCTTTCTGTAGGATTATTCTATTAGTCATTGTGGGCTGCTCTTCAAAGTGTTGTTCCTTCACTCTGACTATGTCTTCTATGATAACCAGTAGTTTGAAAATATCCCCAAATTTTTCTTTACTCCAAGCTGAGAGGGCCAACTTGGTCCTCTTCATTTTGAGTTTTAGATCAATGAAAATGTTTCCAGAGCCAGTATCTATCTAGTTCCTTCTCACCACTTCTTTGAAATCTTCTTTCTCAGTCCAGAATTTTAAAAATTTGAAAGGTCTAACAAAGTTGACTCTTTGGCCTCCACAAGTAAGCAACAGAGGAGCATGGTCAGACCCAGTTCTAGCCAAGTGCTCCATCTCCACTCTTCCAAAGATGTCAGCCACAGCCTGGTTCATTACCACCCTATCCAATCTTTTGAAAATACAGTCCCCATCAGCTCTCCCATTCCACCAAGTGAAAGGGCTACCCTTAAATTGAATATCAAACAATCCAAAGGAGTTGACGCAAAAGGCAAAGTCCTCATACTCCTTTGGGGGTACAGGCAGACCCCCCAATCTTCTCCTCATCACTTAAGATAACATTGAAATCTCCTCCCACCAGCCAAGGAAATTGCATATTATTTCCAATAGAGTAGATATCATTCAACAAGCTAATTCTCTCCCTTTAATCACACTTAGCATAGACAATGGTAGTGTTGAGAATTTGGCCTGAGTCTTGGAAGGTAAGTTGCAAAGTAAGTTGTTGCTCTGAGTCAGTAAGGACTCCAACATGAATGTTCTCCTGTACAAATACACATATCTTCCCATTCTGATTGTAGTTAGCATAATGCATCACTAGTCTTCTTTTAAATTTTTGAATGTGCCTGGCTTCTTAAAATTGTTCCATCAGGGCTATTAGAAAGAAATGATGATTCCTATGAAGCATCTGAACCCTATGAAATGAATGTTGTGTTCTCACAGACCTAATATTCCAAAATAAAGCTTTGTGACTCATAAGAGATTATTTTTAAAACCCCTCTTGGGTACCACTCTGGTAGGTTTATTGTCTGCTTTGTCTTTTGGTGATATAACTACAATCATGATGATATCCTTCAAATTATTTTGGTTGTCTTGTTTATCCTTGTCTTCTACAGAGTCTACTGCTTCTTCTGCTTTCCTGCTTAGATCATCTGATTCACTGAGTTGATGGGTTATTGTGTAATGTAGGGCCTTTAGTGGTGGGGAAGTACTGTTGCAAGCATATGGATTCACAAGATTTCCTGATGATAGACTTGTAAGAGCTGACTGCCCTTGCTGTGATGAATCTGATCCCTCCTTATTACTAATTGATCCATCTGTGATATACATTTGTAGAGGTTTCTGGAAGCTGGCAGAAGCCAAGGCTAGCAGTATCTCTTGATCAGTGCCTGGAGCTTGAGAGATGACATTGTCTGTAGTATTATTCTTTTTCTCTTCCCCCTTGATCTCCCCTTCTTTTACTAGTTCATCCTTATTAATACCATTATCCTGGTCCTTTGCTTATTCTCCATCTAGGTTTGTGCTAGTATTTCCCTTCTCTTGGTCTTCAACTGGTGGCCTCTCCTGTTGGTCACACCTGATTATTGCACCCTGCTCCTGTTGTTGTATTATTCCATTTGTTATGTCTCCTGCTTTTTTTGTAATTTCAGTATGTTTATAGGTTTTATGTGTAGTAGTATCTCCCAATGTATTTGTATATTCCCCCTCTAAGCTATTTGTTGTGTTGTTGTCTGTATCTTGTGACTACCCAGTAGTAGTGCTATCTTCCTCATCTTGTTGCTTCTCTTTGTCATCCTCTTCTAGGGCATCAACGGCATTGCTTGTGTTGATGTTATTCTCATCAGGGGTACTGCTAGTCATTGTGTCACTTAGAAACTTATCTAAATCATTGACAATCTTGAACCTCATGTCTGTAGGATTCCATTTCCCCTTGTATACAAAACTTCTTCTGATGGGGATAGCTTTGTTCTTGTTGTTGGTGTTCTGTTCATGTTCCTCCTCTTCATCTCCTTGAGTCTTCTTAAGGTCTGCTTCACACTGTTTCCACAATTTAGGATGTAAATTGCTCCACTCAGGTTCATTATGGCCCTACAGCTTGCAATGCATGCAGTACTTGGGTAACATATCATATTGTATGTTGATGCATTCAACTCTCGAATCTTTGGTCACTTTATTTTTCACTTCTATCTCAATATTTTATGGTATCTTGGCTGCGAAGTTCACTTGGACCTTGACCCTAGCACAACTAGGATGGGTTTTGTTGATAGAAGCTAAGTTTAGGTGAATAGGTTTGCCTACAGCAGAAGTAAGTGACAACAGGGCTTCTTTCACAAAGAAAGTATGGAGAAGGTCTGGGAATGAGATCCAGGCCATAGTTTGGGTCGTTTCTTCCTCCAGTTTGAAAGTGGCATCGTAGATTAGGGGTCTCATTTGGTAGGCTAGGTCATCTTTCGCTATAATGTAATATACATTCTTGGCCATGATTTTGATCTCTTCAATTCTATCAAATCTCATCAATATGTGTTTGTTCCTAAGAAGCTCAATCTTGCAATCTCCTTTAATATTGCATTGTTTAGGTATCTGAACCCTTAGGTCCTCTAGTTTTGTCCATCCATATGAGAACTTTCCAATCACAGCATATTGGAGGTTCTCAATGAGATTCATCTTCTGTACTTCTTCCTCCGACCATGAAACTCTGGGCATCCCATTGTTAAAGGAAATCTGCTTAATAGAAGGGGACTCAATACTACACTTCTTCTGCTGGCTATTTATAGAGGGTTTCATAAGATCTGCATATTTAGGGGGTTCCTTCTGATTATCTATATTACCATGAGTTGTTGTAATCTGAGCTTCGTCGATAGGCAAACCAGTAGGTGCACTCAGCAAAGTATTAGGCACGCTAGGCAAATTATTTAGAGCATTTGGTGGGTTTGGGAGGTAGAGATGTGGGAAGGTATTTATTGAGGTAAGTGAATAGGTCTGGTTAGCCTACGTTGGGGGATGACCAGTGGTAGGAACGGCCATGAGAGGCGGTGGATTGGTAGTTGTAGGTAGGTAGGCTTCAGGGAGGCTAGAGAGCGTTTGGCCAATAGAAGAGAAATAATTTCATAATTTTGTTGATTGTATGAGCCTTGTAACTCCATTTGATTCAAATTTGTGAAAGTGGTGTGACAAATAAAAAAAAGAGTTTGCTAGCATATAAAAAATATGAGATATGTGACTACTTGCACTTGGCTCAATATTGTGTGTGCAGTAGAAGTACTTAGCAGTTACAAGCAAACCATGTATATTTACATGGTACAAAAATTGGTGGCTTGTTATAAAAAAAAATTATCCTGCTATACTTAAAAAAAAATTGAAGCAAATGAGAAATTTGGTGTTATTTGTTGAAAATGAGAAAAGTAAATTATTATTTGTTAACTCTATCATGGAGGTTGAACTAATTATTTTAGCTTCAACTTGTGAAAAAGGGAATTGACTAGAGATTTATTATATCAATCACTTTATTTTGAGAAATTAATTTCTCTATTTTTGAGTCATTAGCAACAATATTATTGGTAGAGTACAAAATCGTTATTATAACGGTAAATTCAGATCCATAACGAGAAAATACAATATTATGAGATCATATTGATCAGTGATATACCATCACTATTAATTATGTTAAATCTTGTTATAATCTTGCAGATTCATACACTAAGGTCTTAGCAAAATAAAGGGTCTGAAGCACATCGAAGAAGACGGAATTTAAGCTAAAACAATTTAAGTCATATATGAGGAAACACAACCTGGGGACTAGAGATCCTATAACCAGGTTCAATGAAAAAAATGAATTATATGATGACTTGTTGTGAAATGCACTATTATTTTATCCCTTCCTAAGGTGTAAGCGCATTTTCTTGTAATGGTTTGTGAAGATTGAGTTTAAAAAACTATTAATGAAAGTATGTATCTCTTATAAATAGGGTGTTTGAATTACAGGAACACCCTTGACAGATTTCACCTATCTAAGTGTGGAAGTAGGCCGCTTCCTATAAAAATTGAGCTTACTCTCAAAAATACTTATGAAATCGGAGATAGCACAAGGTCGTAATGTGCTGGCTATTAAAGCTTATGTCAACACCTTGATAATTGTGTGTAAGCAGTGATATTTTATTTCTCCTAAGCAATCATAGTTCAAGTCTGAGACCACTATGACTCTGGAGTAAAATTTATTGTTTTACTAAGTGAAGGTTCAATGCAGAGCACACCTTCATTATGCATAATAGTCTCTCTTCAACTAAATTGGTGAACTCTCTTATCTTAATATTAAAATGAGTGGGGGATTGTTGGTGCATTTTAATATTTGTATTAAGTGCATATGTTAGTGGATATAAATTGTGGTAAAAGATGACCGTTAGTTCTTGTAACTCATATGACCATTAGTTTCATGTAACTTATGTAACATCTATCTACTTTACTATCTCACATTCATCCTACTAATGACAAGAAAGATTTTCTCACCTATAAATAGTGATGGTCTTACATTGTAATATAAAAAGTGAGAAAAAAGATGAAATATGATAAGTGTGAGAAAGTATTATAGTGTGTAGTAGTGAAAGAGAGAGTTGAGACAAAGAAAATATTCCAAGTCTTCAACTATATTCACTATACAAAAGAGAGTAATTATAAGTTGAAGGAAGGTGTTCTTTTGTGAAGCTTTGAACTCATTAACTAATCCGGAGTTGCTTGAGTTGTACGATGTTGTTGGGTTGTTGTATCCTGGAGAGGACAAGTAAAGAGTGATACTGCTGGATCGGTGTAGATTATGCCGTAGTGGACTTGAATTTTCTTAAAGAGAGCGAGATATCTGTGCTTCAGCCTAAATATTATTCATTCATTTTTTGTTTATTTTATTTCAACTGTAATTTATTATAATTTATGGTATATTACACCAATAAAAAAGTATACGATCAGAGTATTGGAGAAATATATTGTTATTGTAGAATCTAAGTTAGGATTTGGTTGACAGATGCTATGACTTAAAATGTATCACTGTTAAGTATTACTCAATTTTCATGCATTTTACCGTGCATAAGAATTTATTTTGCTTAAAAGGACATCATATTGAAAGCAATCTGCTTAATTGGTGAAATATGGCCTAAGGGAAGTGTTTTGAAAATAGATCTATTATTTTAAAAGATGTAAGTGTGGAGAAGGTACCCAGGGGACCAAACGAAAGGGCACTGAAAGGTCTTTACTTAAAGCTTCGCCAGTACTTGAAAGACTCGAAAGACCTACTTGATGATTTTCCTTATGAGTGAGTTCGTAGGTGGCTTTAAGTCGAGTGTAGCGAAGGGATTCCACATGCAAGTCGAACGTTGTTTTTGGGGAGCTGGGCAGAAGGAAAAGAAGCAGTGTCAATACTTAACTGACCGGAGGACCTAACTAGCTTCAACCGAGTTTTCGGTAGGCTAGGAAGAATTTCTTTTACTCTTCTATGTCTATTAATTGTTTTGATCCTTGCCGATTCTCGTCTTTCTTTCTTTCTTTTGTGTGTCGAGCGAGTTTGGAAAGAAGGTTCCCGGTAGTGGTTCAGTCACTTCGGTAGGGGATTCGCGATGCCATCTCTATGGTCTTGCTGTTGATGGTACCTCACAATGGGGAGCTCCCCAAGTATTTCATTGAATCAGTCTTACTACTTTGATCCAGCAACTTCTTAGGAGTAGGTTTTGGCTTGAGAAAAACCCGTGGATGAGCGAGAATATACGAAGATATTTGTTAGAAGGTTTCCCCTTATAACCTACGGTTATTGTGGTGAGAAATACATTCATATATATATATATATATATATATATATATATATATATATATATATATATATATATCATTGACTTATAGCATTGAGTTCTAGTCATATCCCTGTCCTTTCCTTTCCCTTGAGCTGCAAATGCAACAGTGACGTTATTTTCTTGCTTGAAAGTACTTTGTGTGAGAAAACGCTTCTCTTCAAGAGTAATTTCCTAAAACAAACATTCAACGATGGAGATGGATCCAAGTTCATCAAGTTAGAGCGAACACTTTTAAAATCAGATCTCAATTTCATCAAAAATTAATTTTTTTTTATATATATAATTGACTTATAGCATTGAGTTCTAGTCATATCCCTATCATTTCCTTTCCCTTGAGTTGCAAATGCAACAGTGACATTATTTTCTTGCTTGAAAGTACTTTTTGTGAGGAGACGCTGCTCTTCATAAGTAATTTCCTAAAACAAACATTCAACGATAGAGATGGATCCCAGTTCATCAAGTTAGAGAGAATATTTTTAAAATCAGATCTCAATTTCATCAAAAATTGATCTCGCTTGCTTTGCTCATGAATTCCTTGATTTATAGAGAGAGATTCAGAAGGTATTTTAGCATAAACGATATTGGTAAATTCATCCTGTAAGTTCTGAAATCCAAAAAGATAATTTTAAACAGAAAGACCTCCTTGAGAATAAATAGCAATTTCATGCTCTAATTGAAAGTTTCTCGCGTTATGGTCATGATTGTAAATCTTTTGTAAATAATCTCATATGGCCTTTGCAGTCTTGTATGGCCTGAGATAAAAAATAATAAGAGGGGTATTTAACCCTAAAATTTGTGTCATTACCCGAGCATCTTTCACCTTCTATTGACCTAACTTTGTAGCATCAATAGAAGCAGGATCGCTTCCATCTATATGACCCCATAATTCTTTTCTAGTGACAAATAGTTAAAATTGAAACTCATAGGCAAAATATCTTTTTTCAATGAAATAAACATTGAAGAACTTAAACTGATGTGAAACCATGTTCTTGAATGGCCAAGAAAATCAGAAATGCAATGAGACAAAGAAAATAATCAGAATGACCAAAACAGAAAATCCTAGGTGTTTAGGACTGATTATCAATGAATAATCAAGAGAACCAAGACTTCCAAAAAAAATTGAAAGAAATCACGGATAAGAGTCTAAGAATCAAAGCAGACAAGAAAGCTCTAATACCATGCTAATTTTATTGAATATCTCTCAGGTACATAGTTTTATCATTAAATAAAAAGAATTCTCATTTTACATCCCTAAAGATCTGCTATATTTTTCCCTGAATATCTATTATTCCTAACTGTTACATATCTTATGATATGATTTTAATCATACATGAATATATTTTATACCTAAGCATTAAAAGCTATTTACACAAATCTTTACATATATGATATTCCTAACAGTAACAACAGTACACACAAATCTGAACAGGTATTCACGATCTGTCTACTATGCTAACATCTTAATTGGTTGTTACTCTCTGAATAGTTAAAATAAGAATTCAAATTAGAACATCAATTCGTCAAATTACTGTGGGATCGATAACTAGACTAACAATCTTATATTACTTGTACGTGTTAGGATTTGCCCTGAATTTTCTACCTTATTTGGATTTTACACAATTGTGTTCAAATCCAAAAAGGTTTTCTTGGCGGAAAAAGTTTTCTTGGTGAAAAAAAACTCTAAAATATCTATCATTTTTCTTGAAAGAGAAATCTTGTAATTTTATAAATATAAGACTTTTTCTTCTTAAAAAATACAATAGTATCCACAATGTAGTCGTTTAGAGAGTTTTTCATAAGTGGAGATTTATTCTTCCAATATTTTTAGAATAATATATATATATTTTTTAGCATTATCATATGTAGGTCAATTGATCAAACCCATATCATATATCATAAAGTCTTTTTTATAGTTTTTCTATTTTCTTGGATTTATCATCAACAAAAATTTATTTTGTTTGCTTTCGCATAACGTCATATCAATTTCAATCCGAACAAGTGGTATCAAAGCCTATGATTCAATGATTGAACGAGGTCGGAGACGTAGTTCATGGTGAGTTCAGTTATAGTTGCAAGCAATTTGATGATAATGAAGATTTGTTGTCAAAAAAGAAAGTTGTTTGAAGTACTACGTGTGGAGAGAGAAAAAAAATCAATCATATTTCAACAACCCTGTTGCTGATCCATTTTTGAAAACAAAATTAATTTTCAACCCATGTTTACTTTAACGCATGAGCACCAACTTTCAACCCTTGCTAACTTTTAACGCTTGGGCTCCTTTCAACTCATGTCATACTTTTAACGCATGAGCTCCACTTTTAACCTGTGCTCACTTTTAATGCACAAGGCTTCAATTTTCAGTCCTGCTCACTTTTAACACAGGGCTTCAACATTATTAACCTGTGCTTACTTTAATGCACAAGACTTTATTTTTAACTCATATCAAATTTTAATCATGGTAAGCAACAGTGATATATGAAGATTATGTGAAGAATGAAGATCAAGATAATTTACTAAAAAATTCAGGCCAAGGAGAGATTTGTTAGGTTTTGCTCTGAATTTCCTACCTTATTTGTATTCTACAGAATTGTATTCTAATTCAAAAAAAAATTCTTAACGGAAAAGGTTTTCTTGGTGAAAAAGAACTGTACAATATCTATAATTTTTCTTGGAAGAGAAGTCTTGTAATTCTATAAATAGAAGACTTTTTCTTCTTAAAATAAATACAATAGTATCCACAATGTAGTCGTTTAGAGAGTTTTTCTTAAAGGGAGATTTATTCTTTCAATAGTTTTAGAATAATATATTTTTTTTTAACATTATCATATGTACGTCAATTTTACCAAACCTATGTAATGTATCATAAAGTCTTTTTTATAGTTTTTCTTTGTTCTTGAATTTATAATCAACAAAAGTTTATTTTGTTTGCTTTTGTATAATGTCATATCAATTTCAATCCCAACAAATAGTATCAGAGTCTATGGTTCAATGATTGAACAAGGTCAAAGACGTAGTTCATGGCGAGTTCAATCATAGTTGCAAGCAATTTGATGATAATGAAGATATGTTATCAAAAAAGAAAATTGTCTGAAGTACTACGTGTCGAGAGAGAAAAAAAAATCAATCATATTTCAACAACCCTGCTGATGAATCATCTTTAAAAATAAAATTAATTTTCAACTCATGCTTACTTTAACGCATGAGCTCCAACTTTAAACTCTTGCTAACTTTTAACGCTTGGGCTCCTTTCAACTCATGTCATACTTTTAACGTATGAAATCCACTTTTAACCTGTGCTCACTTTTAATGCACAAGGCTTTAATTTTCAACCCTGCTCACTTTTAATACTGGGCTTCAATATTATTAACTTGTGCTTACTTTAATGCACAGGGCTTCATTTTAAACTCATATCAACTTTTAATCATGGTAAACAGCAGTGATATATGAAGATTATGTGAAGAATGAAGATCAAGATAATTTACCAGAAAATTCCGGTCAAGGGGAGATTTGTTAAGGTTTGCCTTGAATTTCCTACCTTATTTGGATTCTACACAATTGTGTTCTAATTCAAAAAGGTTTTCTTGACGGAAAAGGTTTTCTTGGTGAAAAAGAACTCTACAATATCTATCATTTTTCTTGGAAAAGAAGTCTTGTAATTCTATAAATACAAGACTTTTTCTTCTTAAAAAAAAATACAATAGTATCCACAATGTAGTCGTTTAGAGAGTTTTTCTTAAGGGGAGATTTATTCTTCCAATAGTTTTAGAATAATATATTTTTTTAGCATTATCATATATGTAGGTCAATTGACCAAACCCATATAATATATCATAAAGTCTTTTTTATAGTTTTTCTTTGTTCTTGGATTTATCATCAACAAAAATTTATTTTGTTTGCTTCCACATAATGCCATATCGATTTCGATCCCAACAATACGACCGCATACATTTATGTGTGTGTTTCGACGCAACAGAAGGCAAGCGTTTTCTTCCGTACTTGGTCATCATTTGCTTGCGTTTGAGCAATTTTACATATATAGGTAGTTCATATGATCTAAAGTTAAGAGTATGAAAATATTAATTCATAACAAACTCATCAAGATATATAATTGTTGCTTTTGGCTTCTCCTAAATTCTTAATGCACTAAAATTTAAGAAGATAAAGAAATAGCAGCAACTACAAAAAATATTAATGTTAAATTTTATTACAATGGTAGTACACGAATAGTAATAGTTACACAACGATTTGCTATTTGGAACTCAAATTTTTTCGTTAAAAGATGAAAAATATTTATGATTTTTCTAATTCCAATATTTATGATTGATCATTACAAATAAATAAATAAACCGGAGGAATCAAGCCATCTCTTCAGGTGACAACTCATGATTCATTAGTTTCTAAAAATTTGTTAATTGAAAATTAGTAACGAGATAAAGATACGACGGGTCAACATAAATAAAGTTGACAGAAAAATCAAAACATGACTATAAAGTCAAGTCTAGATTAAATTGATCATACTTGTGTTGTAAATATATATATATACAAACAAACAACAAACAACAACATACCCAGGGTATTCCCACAGCGTGGGGTCTGGGGAGGGTAGAGTGTACACAGTCCATACCACTACCTCAGAGGTGAGGTAGAGAGGCTGTTTCCGATAGACCCCCGGTTCAAGACAAAACAGTCTAAAAATAGGCTAAAAAAACGTAACAATAATACAGGATAAAAATACAAATAAAAGCACAAGATAAAACTACAAGAGACGATACGAAGTAATATGTAGTTGTAAATATGTAAATATATATATATATATATATATATATATATATATATTACTAAGCAGATGGAACCTTTTCCAAATTAAAATACTAATCAAGTTGCTTAGTGCACTAACCAAAGCCTGTCACGGCTTTACATTAAAAATAATTAGACTAATGAGTAAACGAGTTTGAGAATGATTATATTAGTTGATCAATCATTAATATAAAAAGAAGTTGGTTAAAGTGCAAAAAATAATCCTCAGTTACGGTAAGTTAACGTTGTATCAAGCAAAAAAAATCAAATACTTTAAGGAAGCCTTATATTTTTAATTTGGTCAATAGGGTCGAGTAGATGTAGTTTAATTATAAGGAAGTTCGTTAATAATGGAACACTGGAAAAGGAGGGCGTAATATTTGCCTTTAAGCACAATTGCACATGTTTAGTGTTCCTAGATGCTTCTTTTAATACAATCCTACTTGTATGAAATAGGAAAATAAAATCATTTGATTGGGATGGAATTGAAAAACATCTGGGTGTTGTTGGACTCAATTGTATCAAAAGCATTTGTACAAGGAGAAACCAAAATTTTCACTAAGAGTGTGTTTGGTAGGAAGGAAAATGTTTTTCAATTTTCTTGTGTTTGGTTGGTCAAAAAATTGAAAAATATATTTTTAGGAAAATATTTTCCTCCCAAATAAGGAAAATGATTTCTCTAATAAAAGTAGGAAAAATAAGTTCACTTTCATAACACCTCAATCCCACACTCACCCACTCCACCCTCCTACTCCTACCCCAACTTCTACCTCACACAATTTTTTTAAAATATTTTTTCTATTTCACCCCATCCCCCACCCACCCCACCCCTACCTCCACCCCACATCAATTTTTTTAAAATTTCTTTCAATTCTTTCTTTAAAAAATAAAATTAATTTTTTTTAAAAAAGTAATTTTTTTTGTATTCCACCTCACCCATCCACCCAGCCCATTTTAATCCCCCCCCCCCCCCCCCCCCCCACACACACTCCACCATCACTACCATCTCCACCCACCAAACTCAATTTTTTAAATTTATTTTATTAAAAAAAAAAATTAAAAAAAGTAATATTTTTGTACCCCAACCTCCACCCTACCCCCCACCCCCTCCTCTCCCACCTCCACCTCACCCAAAATTCAATTTTTAAATTTTTTAAAAGAAAATTACCTTTTTTTTAAAAGAAATATTTTTGGTATCTCAACCCCCACCCTACCCCCCATCCCCACCCTACCACCTCCACCCCATCCAAAATTTAATTTTTAAATTTCTTAAAAAAAATAAATTACAAAGTTGTATTTTTGGTATCCCGCCCCCTACTCCCTCCCCCTCCCACCCAAAATTCAATTTTTTTAAAAAAAAGTTATTATTTTAGTTACCCGCCCCCACCCACCCAGCCTGCCTCCCCCAATCACCACACTTCAACCCCCAACCTACGTCCTAAAAAATACTTTCTAATCTCTAATTAAAAATATAAAATATTTTTTTTTGAAAAATATTTTTTCACTCATCAATCAAACAATAGAAAATATTTTCCGAAAAATATTTTCCACTCACTAATCAAACATGAAAAAATAAGTAAGAAATCGACTTATTTTTCATAAAACATTTTTCTTGAAAAATATTTTCCACATACCAAACACACCCTAAGAGTGTTTTTGATATAAAGAAAAGTATTTCATGAAAAATATTTTCTTATGGACTTTGTGATACGGCAAATAGCTGCCTCGTCGACTAACTTTCTAGGGAAGCGACAGGCTTTGTTTAATATTGAAGTAGGTTATCAAGCCAACAATAATCTTTGTTTTGCAATTTTTATATGCTGAAAATAATTTTTAAAAACCATGTTGACTGCATGCGCTTCTACTTGTGATTTGTTTACTAAAGCTGAAACTAATCTGCATTGGCTTTATAGTCACACTAATGGGTTGTTAGAACATAAATTAGAGCAAATTGCAAAACACCTCGTGCATATTTCTTGCTTGCCATCTATGAGATTAGGTTTTGTTTCTTCAAATGTATCGAGTCGGATCCAACATTTTAAGTTTATGGGATTCAGATTTTATGTATTTTTTTTTGTTTATTGGTTCCAACTAACTTATTCATACATTTATTAAGTGAATTTTATAACACAAATATAGAGTATGAAACAATGATACTAGGTTATGCTGAACTCGTAACTTGGGTGAGTTGGCTCTATAGCCACTTTGAAAACTAAAAGTAACATTTAGACACAAGTTTTAAAAAATATAGTGTATACCCACATTTATGATGTCATCCATTTGACTTGCCAAGATCATCCCACACGTTTTAAATATTACACTTTAGTCCTCCCTCCCCTCCCCCTCCCCCCCTCCCACTTCATCTAACAAATATTTATTATTTCCCCCTATTTATTTTCAGATTTTATAAAATAACCAAAAAAGAAAAATTCTCCAAGAAGCCACCCTCCCCCCCCCCCAAAAAAAGCTCCCATTTTTCACCTACTTTTCCCGATTTCAGCGATTTTTCCGGCGAAATCTTCTTCCTTACAACTGAAAATCTCCATTCTTGCTCATTGTCTCCATTGTTATCCATTTTTAAAAAAAAATTGCAAAAAATATTTTTTCCACCATTTTTAGTAGCTTGAAAAGCTTTCAAATACCACTTAATACCTCATTAGTAGATATATTCCCGTAATTTAGAAGCCCTACAAACATATTTTTTATTCCAGAGCTAGCAGAGCATCGATTACACCCGATTTCGTTTATTGACATTTTTGTACGGAGGTTTTCATACCAGTCATCGACCATTCATCGGCCAGTTATAGATCGATACCTTAATCTAGGATCGATCATTGTGGTCAATAATGGCAGCACATGAAGTAATTATTGCAGGTGGTGATTATATGGGTGTGTGGGAGGAGACTAAAAAATATTGGGATTGAAAATCATCTAGTAAGGTTACAGTGTTCATCTCGTTGCGTCGCAATGGTTCATACGATGACATGGTTCGAAGCGTAATTGAGAGCATAAAATTAGATTTATAGTCAAGCGACATTGTGATTAGCTATTTAATGAATGGGAGGGGAAAAATATATCCCATGTTCATAAATAATGATAGGCATGTGTCCCTGTACATGTTGGATGTCGCTGTCGATGGCTCTAGGCTTATATTGAGGATAAATATCGTCGTGGAGTCTCCAATACCCCCGCCACTACACCCGACAGTCGACGACGATGATTCAATTGAAGATGAGAGCTCAAGTGATCATTCAATGAATATGGATGATCATCCAATGGATATGGAAGATCATACAATGGAATAGAAAGATCCCGAATTGTTTCAAGAAGAGCAACGAGAGTGTGGATCGGGATCACAACCCAACCACACCTTCTCTGATGAAACTAATTTCCAAATAGAATAAACATTTAGCAGCAAGGATGATCTGAAAATATTATTGGACCAAGCGTCGGCGAGGAATTCTTTTGATTATACTACGTTGAAGAGTTGTAGTAAATGGTTCAAGGTGAAATGTGTATCCCCTGGTTGTGCCTGGATGCTGCGGGCGAGCGAGGAAGTATGAATGCTCGGGAAGATTTTCCATCTTCAAATACGTTGGCGATCACACTTGCGACGTCGAACATGCTACGCGCAGCCATAAAAAAATCTCAGGCAAAATCATTGCATCGCTTTGTGTGAATCTGTATCGCAACGGCAATGGTCCAGACACTAAAGAGATTCAGATGATTGTTTTCAAGGAATTTCATTGTAGTCCAAGTTATTGGAAATGTTGGATAGTAGGTGTGATCGCCAAGCAAATAGTTTGAGGGACACCGAAGCGCGGATATTCGTGCTTGCTGGCTTTTTTCTACATGATCGACACTCTTAACGGTTGCTTTACCTATTCCATCATGGTAAACAGAGATAATTATAGGTTCATGTACTACTTTTTAGCCTTGGGTGCTTGTATTAGGGGATTCGCCCACATGAGAAAGGTTATTGCGATCGACGACACTCATTTATATGGTAAGTACGATGGCGTGCTGCTCAGCGCGGTCGCACAGGATACAGAGAACCACGTCTATTCAATTTCCTTTTGTGTTGTTGACAAAGAGAACGATACATCTTGGACGTTCTTCTTTGAGAAACTGAAGTCTATAGTGATCGATGAACCATATTTGTGCTTTATCTCCAATAGGCACAAGAACATCAGCAATGGCTTCGCAAGGATTTACAATCACGCTTATCACAGGTACTGCATGAGGCACCTCGGTTAAAATCTCTCGGTAAATCACCAATGTGGAGATTATCTCTATCTATACTACCACGTAGCAAAGGCATATTTTTTTGAAGAGTTTAGCGATTATTTTGTGGAATTCAAGAACTATTGTCCCGAAGCAGCCTTTGTCCTCTAGCATGAACTTGGTTTTGAGAAGTGGAGCAGGGCATATTTTCTCGACAATAGATTTGATGTGATGACCACAAATATTATCGAGTCGCTCAACGCTCTATTGAAAGACAAAAGGGAGTACCCCGTGGCATCCATATTCAATTCGATTGCTAAGAGGTTTGGTGAGAAGTTCAAGGAGATGCATAAATATGCCCTCAACAATAGGGAGAACAAAATGGTGTATGCCGCTGAAAAGATCGCAAGGAAAAATATGAGCGAGAGCGACTCCTTCTACATGGAGAACGTAAACGGGGACGGCAACTAATTCACCGTGTTCGGTACGGGTTCTACTCTCAAAGTGAACCTACTGAAAAAATTGTGCTCTTGTAGAAAATATGACTTGGTCAAAATACCATGCGTTTACGCGATGGCCTCTTTGCGATCAAAGTACGGTGATGATTATGGTTTGAGCATCTACGAGTACTCTTTGTCTATCTATAAAGTCGAATCCTACCTCCTTGCATACTCGAATGCAATTAATGTTGTCCCTTTAGAGTCCGAATGGTGTGTGCCACAGGAATTGTTAGACGTGAATATTCTTCCATCCCTTGTCAAACGTGTTAAGGGCATCGACGAGACTTTCAAGACCAAGAGGAGGAACAAGTGTTCATTATGCAAGAGACCTGGACACAAGAGAACCACATGTAATAACAATAAATCCTAGATAGGCTCTTCCCACTTTGTTTTTGTAACTCAAGCTAATGTATGCATTTTGAGACCCAGCAGTTTTGTCTAATTAATGTCATGTCAGTTTTATCAACTTTGTTCTATTTCTATAATCAATAGACTAAAATATAGCATATATTATGCATACTGTCTATTTGATTTATGCACTAAGTACTACATAATATATTATCGATTATCTTGTGAGTCTATACTTAGTTCGGTCCTCGACCTGTTATAGTCTCACCTATACTAAGACCTTCATCCATAATAAACCTACTAGATTAGGATACCTATGTATAGATCATAACTAGTAGAATTTTAAAAGGATAATAATTAATTAATAAAAAATAAATAATTGATATTTACACAATTAAATGAGTTTAAACAAGTCATATTATCATATAAGAGTCCACGTTAATTGGGGACGATGATCAAAGATCTATGAGGATGGGTTGTGATTGAACAAATGAAATCCTCACATAACAAACTTCTTGTGCTTTGGTAAACATTACTCTGAGGATGTTGATTGTATAACCACTACTCGTCCTCACACATCTCAGATCACCGTCCCTAATTTAGTTGGACTCTTATATGATCATATGACTTGTTAAAACTTATTTAATTGTGTAAATTTCAATTATTTATTTTTTTATTAATTAATTATTATTTTTTTTGATAATATGCTAGTAAGGGCTATAAACTCATATGGTATATTATTGACAAAGCATGCAATCTAGAATTTTCAGTCAACTCAATCGATGGTCCTCAATATAATATAATTTATTTAGTTATTTACTTTTTTTTGCTATATACTAATATTTTTTGACCATTACATCAATCCGCATATACCTTATAAATGATGGAGTGTCGATCAATACGGTCTACCATTTACCAACAACATGAGAAATGATCGATTATATTTATGGTCTATGAATGATGTACAATAATAATAAAATTAAATATTCACTTTTTACAACGGTAATAAAGTACAAGTCAAATCATATCCAACGGTAATATCTGACATTTTTTATATAAAAGGGAAAACAATCATTGTTTTAACTCCCTCATTTTTTTGGCTTTATTTTTTATTCAATTTTAAACAACTAGAATGTATCAAGCATCTCAAACATCTAATGCAAAAAAGTCAATACTAAAAACAGCTCAAAAAGGGACGGATAGAAAAGCGACGGACATTGTTGCTCTTGAAAAGCGACGGACATCGTTGCTCTTGAAAAGCGACGGAAAAAGCGACGATGTCCGTCGCTTTTCTATTTTTTTTAATTTATAATTAATTTTTTACAAAAGCGACGGACAGCGTCTCTTTGTCCGTCGCTTTTTTTGGCAGATTTTTGCGCCAAATTTATTTATAATTAATTATTTTTTATTATAAGCGACGGACAGCATCGCAAAAATTTAAAAAAAAAATTAAAGAAAGCGACATTGTCCGTCGCTTTTTTTTAAAATTTAATTTATATTAACAAAAATATAAAAGCGACGGACAACGTCGCTTTTGTCCGTCGCTTTTCAGTCAAACGCGGTCAACTCATTTAAAGAAGCGACGGACAAAAGCGACGGTGTCCGTTGCTTCTTTAATTATACAGAGACTCAACGGGTTCTCTTTTTCCTCATTTCTCTCTTTCTCTTTTTCTCTCCTCCTCTCCTCCACCATTGCACCACGCTGCTCCACCGCTGCTCCTCCACCACCGCTCCCTCCACTGTCAGCCTCCTCCCTCCAACCTCCTCCCATTTTGAGGTTAGTCATTTTATTGATTTGAAGGTTAGGGTTTAATTTGGGTATTTTTATTTTCAAAAATTGATAGTGTATTCTAAACTAGGGTATGTTGTTGTTGTTGAATTTAGACTATGGTGTATATGTTGTTGTTGTTGTTGTTGTTATTGTTGTTGTTGTTGTTGTTTTTGTTGTTGTTGATTCTAAACTAAGATTTTGAGAAATTGATATTGAAAATTGATATATGAAAAAATTGATAGTGAAAAATTCCTTTTTTAGATTATATTCTTAATTTATGAACTTTAATTAGTTTAGGCTTGCTAATTAGTTTGTGAACCTTAGTTTAGGCTTGCTATTAGTTTGTGAACCTTAGTTTAGGCTTGCTAATTAGTTTGTGAACCTTAATTTAGGCTTTCTATTAGTTTGTGAAACTTAGTTTAGGCTTGCTATAATTAGTTTGTGAACCTTAGTTTAGGCTTGTTATTAGTTTGTGAACCTTAGTTTAGGCTTGCTAATTAGTTTGTGAACCTTAATTTAGGCTTTCTATTAGTTTGTGAAACTTAGTTTAGGCTTGCTATAATTAGTTTGTGAACCTTAGTTTAGGCTTGCTATTAGTTTGTGAACCTTAGTTTAAGCTTGCTAATTAGTTTGTGAGCCTTAATTTAGGCTTTCTATTAGTTTGTTAAACTTTGTTTAGGCTTGCTATAATTAGTTTGTGAACCTTAGTTTAAGCTTGCTATAATTATTTTGTGAACCTTAGTTTAAGCTTGCTATAATTAGTTTGTAAACCTTAATTTAGGTTCTTTTTTGAACTTGAATTTTGAACTTGAATTTGGAATTAGGATTTGGAACTTGAATTTGGAACTTGAATTTGGAACTTGAATTAGGATTGGGACTTGAACTAGAGTATTAACTTGAATTAGGTTCTTGAACCTTAGTTTTTTTAGGTTAAGCTTTTTTAAGTTAAGTTTGTTAGTTTAAATTGTTAGTTTTGAGTTAAGAATTAGTTTTCAACTTTAGGTTCTTTTTTTAACTTGAATTAGGTACTTGAATTTTGATCTTGAATTTGGAATTAGGATTTGGAACTTTAATTTGAAACTTTAATTTGGAACTTGAATTTAGAACTTGAATTAGGATTACGACTTGAACTTGAATTTAGAATTAGGTTCTTGAACCTTAGTTTTTTTAAGTTAAGCTTTTTAAAGTTAAGTTTGTTAGTTTAAATTATTAGTTTTAAGTTAAGAATTAGTTTTCAACTTTAGGTTCTTCTTTTAGCTTGAATTAGGTACTTGAATTTTGAACTTGAATTTGGAACTTGAATTAGGATTAGAACTTGAATTTGAATCTTTAATTAGGAACTTGAATTTTGAACTTGAATAAGGGTTAGGACTTGAACTTGAATTTGGAATTAGGTTCTTGAACCTTAGTTTTTTTAAGTTAAGTCTTTTTAAGTTAAGTTTGTTAGTTTAAATTGTTAGTTTTGTTAAGAATTAGTTTTCAACTTTAGGTTCTTTTTTGAACTTGAATTAGGTACTTGAATTTTGAACTTGAATTAGGATTAGGACTTGAATTTGAAACTTTAATTTGGAACTTGAATTTGGAACTTGAATTAGGATTAGGACTTGAACTTGAATTTGAAATTAGGTTCTTGAACCTTAGTTTTTTTAAGTTAAGCTTTTTTAAGTTAAGTTTGTTAGTTTAAATTATTAGTTTTGAGTTAAGAATTAGTTTTCAACTTTAGGTTCTTTTTTGAACTTGAATTAGGTACTTGAATTTTGAACTTGAATTTGGAACTTGAATTAGGATTAGGACTTGAATTTGGAACTTGAATTAGGATTAGGACTTGAATTTTGAACTTTAATTTGGAACTTGAATTAAGATTAGGACTTGAACTTGAATTTGGAATTAGGTTCTTGAACCTTAGTTTTTTTAAGTTAAGCTTTTTTATGTTAAGTTTGTTAGTTTAAATTGTTAGTTTTGAGTTAAGAATTAGTTTTCAACTTTAGGTTCTTTCTTGAACTTGAACTAGGTACTTGAATTTTGATCTTGAATTTGGAATTAGGATTTGAAACTTGAATTAAGATTAGGACTTGAACTTGAATTAGGATTAGGACTTGAACTTGAAATTGGAATTAGTTTCTTGAACCTTAGTTTTTTTAAGTTAAGTTTTTTTAAGTTAAGTTTGTTAGTTTAAATTGTTAGTTTTGAGTTAAGAATTAGTTTTCAACTTTAGGTTCTTTTTTGAACTTGAATTAGGTGCTTGAATTTTGAACTGGAATTTGGAACTTGAATTAGGATTAGAACTTGAATTTGAAACTTGAATTTGGATTAGGACTTGAACTTGAATTTGGAATTAAGTTCTTGAACCTTAGTTTTTTTAAGTTAAGCTTTTTTAAGTTAAGTTTGTTAGTTTAAATTGTTAGTTTTGAGTTAATAATTAATTTTCAACTTTAGGTTCTTTTTTTAACTTGAATTAGGTACTTGAATTTTGAACTTGAATTTGGAACTTGAATTAGGATTAGGACTTGGATTTGGAACTTGAATTAGGATTAGGAATTGAACTTGAATTTGGAATTACGTTCTTGAACCTTAGTTTTTTTAAGTTAGCTTTTTTAAGTTAAGTTTGTTAGTTTTTAGTTAAGAATTAGTTTTCAACTTTAGGTTCTTTTTTGAACTTGAATTAGGTACTTGAATTTTGAATTTGAATTTGGAACTTGAATTAGGATTAGGACTTGAATTTGGAACTTGAATTAGGATTAGGACTTGAACTTGAATTTGAAATTAGGTTCTTGAACCTTAGTTTTTTTAAGTTAAGTTTTTTTATGTTAAGTTTGATAGTTTAAATTGTTAGTTTTGAGTTAAGAATTAGTTTTCAATTTTAGGTTCTTTTTTGAACTTGAATTAGGTACTTGAATTTGGAACTTGAATTAGGATTAGGACTTGAATTTGGAACTTTAATTTGGAACTTGAATTTAAACTTGTCATCAAGTGACGACGTTACTGAGACTAGTGAAAATGAGGAGGAGTATGTGGATACTACCCCCCATTAGGATTGCCTCATTTTCTTCTATATCTTGACACAATTTGACATTTTATGACACTTTTTGACACTATTTTTTATTGTTATTGAATACTTTATAAGTCCTTTTGGTGGACCTTTTATGTGATTAGTAGATTTTTACTTTATTTTTAGTTTGTTGTTGATCTTTTAATTGTTTTATGAATTGTAATTGCTGGTTTGGGCTGTATTGAATAGGTTTTTGAAATGGCAGGTGGTGCATATTGAAATGCAGATTTTTACAGCTGGAAAAAATACAGAAAAGCGACGGACAGCGTCTCTTTGGTCCGTCGCTTTTCTGGAAAAAAATTACCAGAAAAAGTGACGATGTCCGTCGCTTTGTTCTCCAAGTTCAAGAACAAAGCGACGGCGTCCGTCGCTTTTCTGAAAAAAAATGTTGCTTTTTACTTGGCGACACAGTCCGTCGCTTCTAAAGCGACGCTGTCCGTCGCTTTTGAAAAAGCGACAGGCCATTTTCCCACGGTAGTGAGGTCGTCGCTTTTCCGTCGCTTTTGGCCAAAAAAGCGAAGGCCAGCGTCCCTTTTGGCCATCTCTTTTTGGCCTTTTTTTAGTAGTGAGTCTTATATTTGTCATTGTGGTAATTCAGCTATCTTGAGGACGTCACGTACCGATTCGAATTCAGGTCGATAAGCCTTTAACTGTGCAGTTGAGAGGGTAAGTGCTTATATATATATATATATATATATATATATATGTGTGTGTGTGTGTGTGTGTGTGTGTGTGTGTGTGTAATTTCAATTTTTTTATTTATCTAAGCAAACTTATCTTAAAAAAATATTGTCTAGAAAAATGGCGAACGCTTTTTTTTAAGTGGCTTGTAGATGATGAATCACCGATGAGCAGTTCATCGACATCAAATTTTAAAGGCGTTGTTAAATTTCAAATACTACAAAAACTTCGAGAATCCGAAGAATATAGCAATTTGCTCATGACATTGTTCAAAGAAGTCGAAGAGCAAAGAGATCATTTGAAAGGATTGCTAAAAGAAATCGAAATAGAGAGGGATCAACTAAAACAAAAATTGATTTTGGTCGAAGAAAAAGTGAAATGGCCTAAAATATTTATTGTATGATTTGTTGTTGGTGTTGGCTTTTTGAAAAGGTGTAATAGGTGTAGTGAGACTGAATAAATAGATGTATGATTTCTTAAATCAATAATGGGTGCAATCTATAAATAATAGAGAATTACTTCAATATTATTTATCATCGACCTTTATAAACTGACAACAAATGATAGCAGTCTATAAATAATTAAGATGACCTTCTATAATAAAAGTCATCAACTATATCAACTATAAGACAATGCAGTAACACAACATACAAGATTTTCAAATCTAGAAAACTTTCATAAAGAGTAAAATTATTTGTCATCATTGAGTTACCAAATATATGTTATCCAATTATCCAAAAAAAATCAAATCATTAAAAATAAGAAAATTTTTAATAAATTATTTAAAAAATAAGCCATCAATTCTTTTGGATAACATCATTGAGTTTCTCGACAATACCCATGACATCCACTTCCTTTTCATCACTGTCTTCTTTTGTGTTTTTTTCTTCTTCTTCTTCTGGTTTCTTCTCTTCTTCTATCTTCTCCTCTTCTTGTTCATTCTCTTCTTCTTCTTCAACTGCCTTCTCTTCTTTTTTTTTTCTTCTTCTTCAATTGCCTGCTTTTCTTTCTCTTCTTCTTCTTTCTCTTCTTCTTCTTCTTCTTCTTCTTCTTCTTCTGATGATGATGATGATGATGATGATGATGATGATGATGATGATGATGATTTATCCTCCTTTTCTTTTTCTTCATCAGTTGCCATCTTCTCATTTTTTTTTCTTCTTCTTCTTCTTTATTATCTTCTTCATCTCCTAACTTTTCCTCTCTTTTTCCTTTTTTTTTCTTCTTCCATTTCTTTATCTGCTGCTGCAAGGTCAGTCACTACGACTGCAAGTTCTTCGAGGTTTGCTTGACGTCGGATATAAGAGAGACTGTCAACATGCACTGTTGTATTATTTTACAGGGATTAAAAAAATTATATAAGTAAATTGATTAGGAAAAATAAAAAATAAACTAGTTTACCTTGCTCTTGTTGCTTCTTCTTGTTCTTCTCAATTCTCCTCAATCTCTCCTCGCTAACATAAGAAGCAATATCCAACACAGATTTCTCGAGCAAAGCAATACGCTTAAACAAATCTTCATCATTAGAAGTGCTCAGTATGATTTTCTGTCCACTAGAATGTCACGACCCAATCCGTCGTGAGTGGAACCCACCCAACCCCCAGATGAACGAACAAATAGAGTTCAACCCTTGCCTAGACTAACATCCTAAAACAAGTAAGCGAAAAGTAAACTAACAATCAAACAATTCAATGACTAAACCTAATTATTATCCTGCGGAAATCCCTCCTAGGAACTGAAAGTCATTATACCAAATATCTAGAATACGGGGATGCAACCCCAAAAGATAAAATGAAATAGTTTTAAGTCCGAAACAAATGGACTGAAACTCTAAGATAACCCAAGGTAGCGCGAAACAAGCAGCTCACCCTTGAAAATCAGAAATCGCCGGTGCTAGATGCGAGGTCGCGTCTCAGTCGCTGGTAGATTTCTTATACTCACCAAAAGAAAAACAAGTGCAGTATCAGTACACCACCACTGTGTACTAGTAGGATCATCAGTCAGTTTCCAAGTAAACAGTATATATAACAATACAACATATACAAGTAAATATATGGAAAACATGCAACAAGTATACATGCCCTAGACTACAAGTCTCTACCTACCTTGTCCCAGCATGAAATCCATCTCTTACAGTTCTATACCACGAACATGAGCCATTAACTATACCCTTCAGTCTAGTCCGGACTCACCCTAGAATCCCCTCTAGACACATAACAAAGTAATGATTCAACCCGGCCTAAATCAAGACCAACACAGTAGTTAAACAAGTTCCCGGCCAGTCAAGGACCACCAACAATAGAACCTTTAACTAGACAACCCGTCCACTCACGGAACTAATACCAAGTATCACATTCAGTAAAATAACTCGGTCCACTCACGGAACCAATATCAACCAATGCAATATAATAGTCAATGAAATAATGTAAGATACAATAAAGTAAACCCGTACCAGGCGTGGTACCCATGCCAACAGAATGTTATACCCGTACCAGGCGAGGTACTCGTGCCAACCGAATGTTATACCCATACCAGGCGTGGTACCCGTGCCAACCATGTGTTATACCTGTACCACGAATGGTACCCGAGCCAAGCGAATATCAACAAACCACAGTCAATATATGAACACACACAACTTGTAAAACCAACAAGTAAAACCGTTCAATCACAGACTGTAACAGGAACCTAGACATTTCACACAATTTCCCTAAGCAATGTAATGCATACAATCACTTAGACATGAGTACATGAATATACACATTCACAGAAAATCATAAGCCATCACTTACCTCGAAATATTTCAAGTTCTATTTGACCCGAGCTTTCCCGTGTTCTGGATTCCTCTCTCGTTCTTGGTCTAAAAACAACACACAGGACATATAGTTAACACCCAAGGCCTGTACATTATCCGGATTATACTAAATCCCCAAACTCCAGGCCACCCATGATCATCCCACCCCTTTCTCAGGCTTCTCCACCGTTAATTCTCCTAGTTCTATCATCTTTTACGAATAAAATAGGGAATTAAACAACCTATGATCATAATAATGTACTTTAATCCATACCCAAGAACTCACATGCTTGAAATCCCCTTCCTTCCCCAAATTTCACCATCTCTAGGTTATTCTAACCTTCCCCAAATTCCTTCCTAGCAATTCTACCGCATAGGAAACGTAATACAAAGATTGGGGAACAAAACCTTACCTTAGGAAAGAATTTTGACGGAGAAAGGAAGAAAAATGCCTGGAATAGCCTAGCCCTTCTCCCAAAATGAACTTGAGAAAAAACGAATGTTTTGGGAGCTGTTTCTGCATTAAAAACCTATCGGCCCGCTATAGCAGTCCCCGCTCGGCTATAGCGGTAGCCCGCCACTATAACGGTCTTAAGTATGTTGACCGCCCTTTGATCGCCGCTATAGCAGTAATTTCAACTGCAATAGAAGTGGCCGCTATCGCATGTGACCACACTCGTCATGGACAGAAAGTCTGGAAATCTGTCAGTTTTGGCCATTTCACAACACACTTGTTTCCCCCGTCGTCCTGAAACAACCCCTTCGCATCAAACGCGATTTTGGGAGTTCTACTTACTCAAATGCGATTCCAAAAAGTCTCCCGGACTTATTTATGTCTTGGATATGTGGAAAACTAGCTCAATCCAAGACACCCTAACCCATCTTTACCCGGATTTCCCTAGACTCTACCTCACTCCAAAACTGGCTGAGGCTAGCCAAGCCCAGAATTTCAAACTCCCAAACTCGGAGTTTTCTAACTCTAAAACTTGGCACGATAGAACTACCTGTAATAATGGACTCGGTCATTATAACAGTTACCAATTTACCCATTGTTCGTCCCCGAATGATCAACCCAAAATTACAGAAATAAAAAGAAGGAAGTGTAGTACCTAATCGTCCTCTCCGACTGACCATCAGTCTGAGGATGGAAGGTTGTGCTAAAAGTGAGTTGTGTACCCAACTCTTCATGTAACTTACCCCAGAACTTAGAAGTATACTGCGTACCCCTGTCTAAAATGATGGACAGTGGTACCCCATGCAGTCTCACAATATCCTTCACGTAGATCTTAGCCAATTGCTACGAATCGTAATCTACCCTGACCGGAATGAAATGAGCAGACTTGGTTAGCCTGTCAACAATGACCCAAATTTAGTCATACTTCCCCAATGTCTTAGGAAAACCCACCACGAAATCTATGGCTATCCTTTCCACTTCCACTCTGAAACTGGCATTCTTTGAAGTAGTCCTGCAGGTCTCTGATGCTCATACTTTACCTGCTGGCAGTTCTGACATTTGGACACAAAATCTACTATGTCCCTTTTCATCCCGGGCACCAGTAACGCTGCCTCAAGTTCCTGTACATTTTGGTCACTCCCGGATGAATTGAGTACCGCGAACCATGAGCTTCTGTTAAGATTTTCTGAATTATATCATCAACCCGAGGAACATAAATCCTCTCCCTGAAATGCAACACTCCACCAGAGTCTAACATGACATCTCTGGACTCCCCGAATATTACCTTACCTCGCAATTTACCCAGTTTCATATCCTGAAACTGTTTTGCCTTTATTTCCTCTATGAAGGTGGCCTTGACCTCAATGCTGGCCAATAACCTACCTTGATCTGAAACACCCAAGTGCATGAACTTGGCCTCCAAAGCCCGAATATCCTTAGCCAATGGTCATTTGGACGCCCCCAAACAAGCCAAGCTACCCATGCTAACAATTTTCTGGCTCAATGCGCCTGCCACCACATTAGCCTTACCCGGATGGTACTGAATTATCACATCATAATCCTTCAATAACCCCATCCATCTCCTCTGCCTCAGATTCAAATCCTTCTGAGCAAAAATGTGTTGCAGACTACGATGATCTGTGAATACCTCACACTTGACACCATAAAGATAGTGTCTCTAGATTTTCAATGGAAAAACCACCGCTACCAACTCTAAATCGTGAGTTGGGTAATTCCTCTCATGCACCTTCAACTACCTGGATGCATAGGCTATCACATTCCTGTCCTGCATCAACACAGCACCCAAACCAGAATGTGAAGCATCACAGTAAACAACAAAGTCTTTACCTTCAACCGGCAAGGACAAAATAGGGGATGTGGTTAAAAGTGTCTTGAGCTTTTGGAAGCTCTCCTTGCACTTGTCGGACCACAAGAACGGTACCTCCTTCTATGTCATCCTGTTCAGGTGAGTAGCAATAGAAGCAAAATTCTTAACAAACCTCTGGTAGTACCCGACGAGCCCAACAAAACTCCTCACCTCGGTCACAGAGCTAGGCCGAACCCAACTCTTGGCTGCCTCAATTTTCTGGGGATCCATCATCACCCCTTTTTCTGACACTACATGCCCCAAGAATGCCACAGAAGTCAACCAAAACTTGCACTTAGTGAATTTTGCATAAAGCTTTTGGTGCCTCAAGATATCCAGCACAATACGAAGATGATTAGCATGCTCCTCCCTACTCTTAGAGTAGATCAAAATATCATCGATGAACACGATAATGAAAGAATCCAAGTAGGACTTAAGCACTCCATTCATCAAACTCATGAATGCTGCCGGCACATTGGTCAAACCAAATGACATTACTAGAACCTCATAATGCCCATACCGGGTCTGAAAAGCAGTTTTCAGAATGTCCTCGGGTCTAATCTTTAGCTGATGATACCCCAACCTCAAGTCAATTTTTGAGAACACTGATGCACCCTAAAATTGGTCAAACAAATCATCTATACGGGGTAGAGGGTACTTATTCCGAATGGTCACCTTGTTCAACTGCCTATAATCTATGTACATCCGCATACTACCATCCTTCTTCTTTACAAACAAGACCGGAGCACCCCAAGGTGAAGCACTAAGACGTATAAATCCCTTATCTAAGAGTTCCTGCAGTTAAGCCTTAAGTTCCCTTAACTCTGCCGGAGCCATTCTATATGGAGGAATGGAAATGGGACGAGTGCCTGGCTCTAAATCAATACAAAAATCTATGTCTCTATCCGGAGGCATGCCAGGAAAGTCCGCTGGAAACACCTCTAAAAATTCAGAAACCACTGGAACTGACTCAATAGGAGCAGACTCCACACTATCATCCCGGAGATGAGCCAAGAAGGCTAGACACCCCCTCCCCACTAGCTTCCTAGCCCAAACAAATGATATTATCTTACTGGCTTAGGCCTGTACACACCTTTCCACTCTAGCCTATCGTTGCCCAAAAATTATAGAGCCACAGTCTTGGTGTTATAGTTCAACACAGCATGATAAGGAGATAGCCAGGTCATACCCAAGATAATATCAAAATCAGCTATATCCAGGATTACCAAGTCTACCCAAGTATGTAACCCCACAAAAACAACAGAACAGTCACGATATACATGAGTCATAACCACCGACTCTCCCACTAGGGTAGAAACATAGATAGGGGAATCAAGGATATCACAGGTCAAACCCAGCCCCAAAATAAAACTCATAGACACATAAGAATATGTAGAACCTGGGTCAAATAATACCGAAGCCATTTTATCACGGACAAGAATAGTACCTGTGATCACCGTATTTGAGGCTTCTACCTCAGTCCTTCCTGGAAAAGCATAGCAATATGCCCGATCATCAATTCGGGCAACTTCCCGGGCCGGCTGCGCCGCACCCCTGCCTGCGCCTCTGTTCCCTCTGTCTCCCCGGCCTTCCTAAAAATTACCTCGCCCACCCTGTGGGCGACCCCTAGCATTACTACCTCTGCCTGCCGGAACCACTGCTCTAGTCTACTGCTGACCCTGATTACCTGTCTGTCTATGTGGACACTCCCTCTTAAAGTGGCCCAACTCACCACAATGGAAGAAACCACGGTCAAGAGTAGGTCTGCTAGATGATGTATAGGATGCTCCCTGGCCTCTAGGAGCTGAAGACTGAGCTCCCTGACGACCACCTGTTGTAGCTGGCAGAGCTAACTGAATAGGACGGGCCGAATAAGCCTGTTGATGCTGTCCCCGGGAGTATGAACCACTATAGTTTCCCTCATTCCGGGGCTTCTTGGTTAAAGCCTTAGCCTGTCCCGCTTGCCTAACTCCCTCAATCTTCTTCACTAAATCCACCACATCATTAAAACCCTTTCCTAAAGAAGTCATATGCACTGACATTACTTGCAGATCACTATTCAGACCCTTGACAAACAACCGGACCCGTTTCTCCTCGGAACCCAACATTTGTGTAGAAAAATGAGACAATGCATGGAACTTAACCTCATAAGCTGAGACCGACATGCTACCCTGCTCCAAGTTCAGAAACTCATCCTTCTTCCGGTCCCTCAAAGTACGGAGAACGCACTTCTCTAAAAACAACGCATGGAACTGCTCCCAAGTCAGTAGAGGTAGGATAGAAGACCGACACTTAATATGAGACCTCTACCACTGCTTGGCATCACCCTGCAGCTAAAAAGTGACAAACTCCACCCCATGCTAACGTACAATACCCAACTTGTGCAACCTCTCATGGCAATCCAGGATGAACTCATAGGCATCCTCCTTGTCTGTACCCTGAAACATCGGAGGTTTCAGCTTAAGGAACTTAGTCAACATCTAATGCTCATTACCTGTAATCATTGGGCCTAACATTGGCCTGTGGAGATCATTTGTGCCCGAAGCTGCATTCATTCTTGGTGTAGTAGTAACCACTGGCTGAGTATCCAAGGCCTGATTTGCATAAGCTGTGGGTATGGCTCCAGCACCAAACAACCCACTCAGAATATCTCACGCCTGCCTAAAAGCTTCCGGTGTCATAGTAGCAAGGCCTGCACCCTCAACCGGCGCTGCCTTCTCCTGAGCTCCTCCATCCTCTACAACCACTTCTTCTACATCCTCAGCCACGTGATCCTGAGGTGGGGGAGGGGTTACCTCACGTACAGCAGCAGCTGGAGCTCCACCCCTGGCGGGTGTGGCTCCAGCTCGTTCCCTACCCCTTCCACTACCTCTACCGCGAACTATCAGGCTCGCTGCTGGGACCGTTGGCCTTGCTCGGTTATTTCTTATAGTAACCATCTGCGGACAGAAGAGTGAATGAGGTTAGATACCAATTTGTATCACCATATACCAATTGGAATTGAGTTATAGCACGAAGAAAAGAAGGAAGAGATAGTTTTATCCTAAAGCCCCATAGCCTCTCCAAGAAAAGTATGGACGTCTCCACACCGTTCCGCAAGACTCTACTAGACCTATTTGGTACAACGAGATCAACGAACCTAGGCTCTGATACCATCTTTGTCACGACCCAACCCATCGTGAGTGGTACCCACCCAACCCTCGGATGAGCGAACAAATAGAGTTTAACCCTTGCCTAGACTAACAGCCTAAAACCAGCAAGCGAAAAGTAAACTAACAATCGAACAATTTAATAACTAAACCTAACTATTATCCTGCGGAAAATCCCTCTTAGGAACTGAAAGTCATTGTACCAAACAACAATACCAAATATCTAGAATATGGGAATGCAACCCCAAAAGACAAAATGAAATAGTTTTAAGTCTGAAACAAATGGACTGAAACTCTAAGATAACCCAAGGTAGCTCGAAATAAGCAGCTCACCCTTGAAAGTCAGAAATCGCCGGTGCTAGATGCGAGGTCGCATCTCAGTCGCTGGTAGATTTTCTGTACTCACCAAAAGAAAGACAAGTGCAGTATCAGTACACCACCACTGTGTACTGGTAGGATCATCAGCCAGTTTACAAGTAAACAGTATATATAACAGTACAACATATGGAAAACATGCAACAAGTATACAGGCCCTAGACTACAAGTCTCTACCTACCTTGTCCCAGCATGAAATCCATCTCTTACAGTTCTATACCACGAACATGAGCCATTAACTATACCCTTCAGTCTAGCCCGAACTCACCCTGGAATCCCCTCTAGACACATACCAAAGTAATGATTCAACCCGGCCTAAACCAAGACCAACACAGCAGTTAAACAAGTTCTCGGCCACTCAAGGACCACCAATAATAGCACCTTTAACTAGACAACACGGTCCACTCACGGAACCAATACCAAGTATTACATTCAGTAAAACAACCCGGTCCACTCACAAAACCAATATCAACCAATGCAATACAATAGTCAATGAAACAATGCAAAATGCAATAAAGTAAACCCGTACCAGGCGTGGTACCCATGCCAACTGAATGTTATACCCGTACCAGGGATGGTACCCGTGCCAACCATGTGTTATACCGTACCAGGCTTGGTACCCGCGCCAACTGAATGTCAACAAACCACAGTCATTATATGAACACACACAACTTGTAAAACCAACAAGTAAAATCGTTCAATCACAGACTGTAAACAGGAACTTAGACATTCCACACAATTTCCCGAAGCAATGTAATGCATACAATCACTTAGACATGAGTACATGAATATACACATTCACAGAAAATCATATGCCATCACCTGCCTCGAAATGTTCCAAGCTCTATTCAACCCGAGCTTTCCCGTGTTCCAGATTCCTCTCTCATTCTTGGTCTAAAAACAACACACAGGACATATAGTTAACACCCAAGACCTGTACATTACTCGGATTATACTAAATCCCCAAACCCCAGACCACCCATGATCATCCCACCCCTTTCCCAGACTTTTTCACCGTTAATTCTCCTAGTTCTATCATTTTTTATGGATAAAACAGGGAATTAAACAACCTATGATCATAATAATGTACTTTAATCCATACCCAAGAACTCACATGCTTGGAATCCCCTTCCTTCCCCGAATTCTACCATCCCTAGGTTATTCTAACATTCTCCAAATTCCCTTCTAGCAATTCTACCGCATAGGAAACGTAATACAAAGATTGGGGAACGAAAACCTTACCTTAGGGAAGAATTTTGACGGAGAAAGGAAGAAAAATGCCTGGAATCGTCTAGCCCTTCTCCCAAAACGAACTTGAGAAAAACTGAATGTTTTGGGAGTTGTTTGTGCATTAAAAACTTGTCGGCCCGCTATAGCGGTCCCCACTCCGCTATAGCGGTCCCGCTATAGCGATAGCTCGCCGCTATAGCGGTCTTAAGTAGGTTGACCACCCTTTGACCGCCGTTGTAGCGGTAATTTCTACCGCTATAGCAGTGGCCACTATCGCGCGTGACCGCTCTCATCACAGACAGAAAGTCCAAAAATCTGCCAGTTTTGGCGATTTCACAATACACCTATTTCCCCCGACGTTCTGAAATAACCCCTTCGCGTCAAACGCGATTCCAGGAGTTCTACTTACCCAAATACGATTCCGAAAAGTCCTCCGGACTCCTTTATGTCTTGGCTAGGTGGAAAACTAGCTCAATACAAGAAACCCTAACCCATATTTACCCGGATTTTCCTAGACTCTACCTCGCTCCAAAATTGGCCGAGGCTAGCCTAGCCCAGAATTTCAAACTCCCAAATCTAGAGTTTTCTAACTCTAAAATTTGGCATGATGGAACTACCCATAACGATGGACCCAGTCGTTATATAGAACCAGCAAGATCACAAGAATGTGTTGGACTTGGGACATGATTGTGACCACCCAAATCTTCATCGTTATCCATGACCTCTACGGATGAAGTGAGAACAGTCATGCCTTTTAACTTCGTCTTCAAAGCATCGATGAACGTGTCCTTAACTTCATCCATGTATGGATTAAATATTTTCATGTAGGTCTGATTCATCTCACGAACAGTAGGGGTAAGGTATGAGTGCACAATCTACAAAAAAGAAATATAAAAATTACAAGACATTCACTAATTTAAAAATATTATTATATAATAATAAATAAAGTTTTACCTTTGTACTCTTTCCTCTATACTTAAATGGATCGCCTTCCGTTATGTTATCGTTCTTGGACGTGTGCCATCTAAGTAATTGAGGAATGAGCAAAGGAGAATTCAGTGACTTTCCGTCATACTTTTCAAGATGAAGAAAAGCCTCATATATCCAAACCTGCAATCAATAGAAGAATTAATAAATATATAGAGTCTATGTATTACTGCATAAATAGGCAATAGTCTATAATAAATTGATACGATGGTAGATAATAAGTATCAGAAATGCCTAGAAAAGTCATATAAAGCTTACGATGCATTATTCTTCTTATCAAAAGCTCTTTTCTGCTTGCTCAAATCAATCTTCTTATTCAAATAGCTCAACGTTAGCCCAAGCGACTCTTTCCCCCATGGATAACTTTCGAAGAAATCTGAATCAGCTGCCATCTTGATGTGGTTTGAATTCACCTACTTCGACGGATCCTTTGCCAGCAGCATCGAGTGCACGAACTAAACTAAAGCGCACTTCAACTTTTGCTTCTTATTCAATCAATTACCTTTGATCAAACTTATCAACCTTGCAGTAGTGATGTTCTTGTTCTTGGTCACCTTGAAATAAAAACTTTCACCATTTTGGAGGACTTTCTTTATTTTTGATTCACGAGGGTATGCTGAACAATTCAGCCCCGTAATCAAAGCAAATTTCTTTAAGCCGAAACAAGTTGTCTTATCGTTCACAAAGAATTAAATCTTATGCAAGTTTTTGTTATTCTTGACACGTCGCAGCAACATATAATGGACCATCTGTCCATTGAATTTAAAATACTCTGACAAATATCTCAAGTGTCCAAAACAGGTTTTCTTAAAATCAACATAGAGCTTTTGCTCAACTAGAGTTTTCCTAAAGTTTCGATAAACCGCCATCCTTGCTCTCACAGAAATCTTTGCTGGAAAAGAACCTAAATCATCCATCCACGTAGCTAGATCATACAACTCAACGGAGATATCTCTTGCACAAATTGGCAAGGATATGGGATTATCATCTGCATCTCCATCTCCATCTCCACTATCACCACTTTCTCCTTCACTTTCCCCTTCACTCTGCCCTTCACTCTCCTTTTCGCTACACTCAACATCCTCACTCTCCTGGGCACTACTGTCCTAATATCTCTCAATCTCGACCATAATTTTCGCTTTTGACTCCGACTCGACGATTATTTTTTTCTTTTAGAAGTTTTAAAAACTTCTCCAGCTTTACGTTTCTTACTTTTACAAGCAGTAGAAGCAAATACTTTAATGATTTTTCTATCTTTAGCCATACTGAACAATCTACAAGCAAAAACTAATTTGTAGTGGTCAATCTATCGACCACTGGTCTATTAACAGAAACAGAAAACTGCTCTAATCAAACATGCAAAACAAGTAGCAGTGATTCTAGAAAGAGAGAATGCAAAAGACAGCAACAAGAACACCATTAAAGTCGATCAAAATGCAGAAAAAAAATCAAAATCGATAGGGAATATAAACATAGAAATTCAAAAAAATTCTAGCCATTATCCAAAGCAAAACGCAATTAAAGATGCGGAATCAAGAACATGAACTAAAAACATGTCAGATTTTGACTAATTCAATCAAGAACAATTCAATTTTCGCAAAAACCCAAAATTCACTACACTAAAACGCAACAAAAAAGTACAGTAAAACGAAGCTAAAACTGATTGGGGAAGATGAATAAAATTACCTGAGTACAAGAGGATGAAAATTTTGACTTGGGGAAGAATATTGGAGAAAAACAAATTCAAGTTCTTGAGGAATTCACCCAATTTCGGGAAGAAGAAATGTTATTCTTGGGTTGAGGAGAGAGAGGAAAGTAGTTGAATTATTAAATGAAATTAATAAATGGTGGAATATTAAATAAATATAAAAAGAACTTTGTTGTAACTTGTATTGTATCCCCAAGTTTTTAAAATGTTAGCAAGGCCCATGAACCCACAATCCTACCCCACCTTTTCTTTTTTTTATACCCTAACCCTAGAAAATAAATGAAAATTTTTCTAAACAGTCTCCCGTAACTTCTATTATAGCTCCACCACAATAGTATAGCTCACAAAACTAATCTTAATCAATGAAATATCCTGAAGGAACCTACGTTTGATTACTAAATCATCAGAAACGATGACAAAATGGCTATGTACGAGAAAACACTAGTTAGATAATTGTATATATAGTGCAGATCCAATAACACGTTTATATAGAAGTGATTTCTTCTCAAGTTATAGGATGCTTAGGTAACAGAAATAAGAACAGAAAAAGAATACTCATATTGTTTCGTAAATACTAATTAAATAAATTTTCAAGTCAATTCATTCCTCCTCAAGTGTTGTCAAAAAAAATAAAAAAAATCCTCCTCAAGTGTGCTTTGCTATTCAATCCCACCTACCCTTTAGCATAGGAAACGAAAAGAAAAAACTAAGAGGAAAATTCTTTTATAAGTAGTAAAATAGACCCATAATAAACATGTATCAGAAACTGTATTGCTATTTGTAAACAAAATATAGTAATAGTAGTAGTAAATATTATTCTCTCTTTCATTGATCTCCCCAGCAATATCTTTTTGAAGAACATGTCAGATAGATTGGAGGACCAATGATCCATTCCCACTTTGCTCTTCTTCATTTGCTCCCCAGAAGTATGGCATCTGGGTCACATGCATTCTCTCTTAAATTAATTTTCATGTGCCAACAAAACAAAACTCCACTACCCTAGTAGCTAGTGTACCTAATATTTAACGGCAAATAGTCCTGCAAATGAGCAGACACAGTAGCAAATTGGTATGCAATTGTATGCATTTAAGGCAATTGAAATCTGAAAGAGTGGACAAAAGCTCCTTCTTCCTTGGGGGCCGGGGCTCGACCCTCAATGCGGGGACCGGTTCCCAAGAAAGACATACTGCGTGTTGTTATTCTCTTTACATATTTTAGACACGTATGCTTCAGGACCATTCTCCTACTACATGAGACCTCTGACATTTACCCTATGCTAGTACCATTATCTTATCCTCCCCCACTATACTTTTAATCCCCTCGAAACACCAAAACCCCATTGGCATATATATTTGCCTTAATTAACGAAATTTGCTTTATATTTGCTGGACGGTCGGAACAAGAAATCTTTCATATTTAGTTGATCTCAGAATCAAATCAATGGATAGGATAATATATATATTTTAGCTCAATCTCCATCATGTAAAGATTGAAGATGTTGAGTCTAACTTAACCGCAAAAGTTAATTTAAGGAGAGAATTGTCCAACATCAGTAAATAATAATTTGGATGGATCTTGCTTTGATACCATGTAAAGAAATTGATCTTGAATCTAACTCAACCCTAAAAGCTAGCTCATTGGAGGAGGATTACCCAAGGTCATATAAAGAGACCACTCGTCGATTTTTCATCCGATGTAAAACTCTTCAAGACAGCTGAATAACAAAAGTTCAGTGGTATTAGGGTGTGTGACTATCAAACTAATTAAAAAAATAAGTTGTTATAGAAAACACACTTTTACTTATCATTTAATTGTGTCTCCAACATGACCATCACGTACTAGTCTCGTTTTTTTTTCATTAGCTAAGCACGTGTAAATTCTGTTTTGAATGGGTCGCAGTGAGAGTCACCTTTGCAGGCTCTGATTCCATGTTAAAGTGTGATAATCTCATCTAAAAACTTAAACTGTCGAAAGAAACACATTTGTATTTAGTTAATTATTTTTTCAACAAATTAAACTTGTAGAATCTGTCCGAAGAATCGCCTCTTGATCTGGGACCGGTATGATTCCTGCCTAGTGAATGTCGTTAATTTAGCAAGTTTTGCACAATGAATGGTTCAAATTTGAAGAATCATGAAAAAGAAATTATATGTTCATTTTAGAAAAGGGTGGTAGAATTGGAGGTTTGTAGAATTTTCTACAGTACGACGAATGTTCTGTTACTGGTTCCACCATTTGATTAGCGCAGAAAAGGAGTAGCTATTTTTCTTACACCTATATTAACCGCAGTTTGCTAAGTAGATTGATTAATGCATGCTTGGTCGAACAGATCAAAAAAGGATTTGACAGTGATCACATGACACATTATATTGTTTCTTTTCACATAATTAGTGTTGAATCATTACGAAATAAACTTATGTGACAGTGATCACATAATGTGCCACTACATTTATGCATGTTTTCTGTTCATTAGGGAATTATAATTTGATGGTTGGAAGAAGATAGTATATCAGGCAAAATTAACCAAAGATTGTATGGAAATGGTACACATTGTCCGATTCCATTGTAAATGATTAACTCATCGTTAATAGACTAGAATTTTGGATCTAAAGTGGCATATTCTCAAAGAGTTTACAGTGGTAGACAGGTAGTAAGAGAGGATAAAAAAAAGTATCATGTACTATGCATTCCGCATTCACACATAATTTATAAAGAGACTGCACTTCAAAAGGGTGTGATATATCATATATGTCGAGAATATGATTAGAAAAATAAAAGTTTTCTCCCTCTAGGAGTTTAAACTTTTAGAAGAGATGGTGACACACCAACATAATATCAAAGTGGAACTTACTTCATGTATTTGGTCCATGAAGAGAATCAAACCCACATGTGACGGAGAGTATTAAAATATAAAAAAGATAAATAAAAATGTGGTCTTTCTAATGGTTCAACTTTAAATAAGATGATCATACACTTTAACAATATAAACAACTTATCCTACATGAGTATCAATAACTAATTTCACGTGCAAGACTCATAAAAAAAACTCTCGAGCAGCTTAACCTTTTAGATGAACTCGACATCACACATTTCAATAAAAGGATCAAAAAGCGGAACCCAATATACAGAACATCTTGTGTTCACATAAAATTAGGGAAAAGGTGTCAATCCAAGGAATTGTAATGAAGATAATCTACTCTTCTAACCTGAGTATCAATAACTAATTTTATGAAAATTTTACTGTTGCTCCAAAATTTCCGTTCACCAGTTGTAGGAGGATCAATTATATTAGTTAAAATGACGAATGGAGAAGTAGCTAGCAGCTTGGAGCTAGAGCTTGCCACCTTCACCCCCTATTTCACCAATAATTGAAAGCTTAGGAATGTGTCAATACTAGTGATTGGGGAAAGTGAAGTATCAAGTGGACTCCATCTTTCCACGTCCGAAAGAACCGAGGTTGTCAAAAAACTTTGGAGGCATGTTAGGGTCCCCATTCTACAATCCATGTGTTTCCCTCACATCAAAAAACCCCAAAAAAGACTACTTCCTTTTTAGTGGATTCCAACTCCTCATTCAACCATATTTAGATTCCCTACAACCCCTTGTATGGTGGGTTTCCCTTTCACTAACCTAATCAAGAAAAAAAAAAACAAGGAATTAAATCTTCATGTCTTGTTACTCTTAATTTCCTAGGGAATTAAAAAAAAAAACCATAGTAAGATCTTCATATCTTGATATCCAATGGGTACATTTCTTCCTATGTCTGCATGCATTAGCAATGTTTCCATTTTTAAGCCCCCACTCACAAATATTCCTTCGTCTTTTGCTTTGGCTTTTGTTTGCTCTTTGGAGTAATATTATTATCCATTTCAGTTATCCTCCAACGGATGCTAGACTAGTTAGAACATGTTTCTTGTTTCAACAACATGGTTACAACTTTTTTGGGTGTGTAAAATATCTTTCTAATCCCACATGGCTACTCATAATTTTCCACACTAAAGGACAATTATTTATTCATAAAATATGTGTCATGTTGTGAGCTAGCTATAGAGTGTTGGGTCAGTCCATCTTTGCTTTAGCTTTTACTAGTAGAAAAGAAAGGGCCTTAGCTCAGTACATTATAACTCTCTTTTTAATTTGTTGTCTTCAGAAAAGGGGTTTTGTAGATCTACGGTATGCAAAAAAGGAGGCAGTTAGAAATTTGAGACGATTACATTAATGATTTTACTGAATTAAATTTTCTGGAATCTTATACTATTTATAATGAATCTTATTTTGTCATACATTGCTACTACTGTCAACAAGGTTTCCTATTACCTTATTTAGTCAATGAAGTAAATAAAAGAAGGAGATTCTTCAAATCTTGATGGCTATCGGTAAAACTAGATATTTTACTAAACTCGTTATATGTTGCAATCAGTAAATTTCAAGGTAGATATTATATATATTGTCATTCTAAACGAAGTAATTTTTGTAGTTATCTAATCTTAAAAGGCATTTATTCACCCTTTTTTGTTTACCTAAACAAAGTATTTATTAAATCTTTGACTTATCCATTCACCTGTTACCTTCTTTAATTTCCATCAGACAATCACTACTACATTGAGTAACAGTATATCCCAATTATATGAATTATGCAATATATAGAAGCATTAATTAATTGCATATAATTGTTCAATTAAGACGCTACAAATTAAAAACATTGACCTATAAAAAGTTTGTAAAATCATTCATCTAAATATGTACTTGAGGAAATGGAGAGAAGGTGTAATGGAGATGAGTCAAATCCTATATATTTCATCAAATATTAATCAACTAAACCATTTGCAATTAATACTTTGAATTGGGAAAATGGGAATTTTTATGTCGACCATTCCCATGTAATTACGTTGTGTGCTCTAAGGTCAAGTCAATTTTTCCATGAATAAAACGATACATATGATATAAAGTGGTTCTTTAGTTGCTGTATATAGAGTATCTCGAATTTGGATTTTGTGAAGTCTAACTTCAATCACATATCAAATAGAGCTGGAAAGGTTGATAACTTCATATGATATCCATTTTAATCAAAATGATATAAAAGGATTCTTAACTAAAAACAAAAAAACCTTTGATAGAAGACATGCAAAGAAAACCCCATCATTTCAAAATTGAATATCTATGTTCACTGCCTATCCTTTTGACTCAGCATGGGTCACACAGTGTTATAGAAAGAATAAAGATGGAGAGGTACATGGATAATTTATTTTCAAGTGTTCATATATGGGTCCATCCATTCACCTGAGTTTCTTTATATGACCAATCATATATTAGGGCTACGATATTTTGTCCAAAATCCATAACTCATAATAAACTTGAACATCTGTATAAAATGTCAATTTTATTGCTTTCCCTATTGTACTAGAATGAAGGACCATCAGAATATATACTATTTTCTCTTCCCTCTATTTGGACTTTTGAGTGCTTGAAAATGCTATGAGAAAATGTAAAGTTTGTAACTGGACAAAGGAAGGTATGGAGGTCGAGGATTAAGGTAGAAAGTCAGTAGGTAGCTGAGTGTTGTCGATTTTCTTGTGGGAGAGACAAGGGGCTAGCATCCTCTTTACTTCTCCTTATTAGTAATATTATTTATCATTTTATATTGTCATCTTATATCCTTGTATTTTGCTATAATTTCTTCTTTTCTTTTGAGCCGAGGGTCTATTGAAAATAAAATTTTATTATTTTATTATACCTTTTTATATTTTGAATCTCTTTGATAAAATATTTGGTCTATCTAAACTATCTTCTAGGTGCTTTGCTATGGGAGGAAAAAGGAGGTCTTATTTATTGAAAGTCAAACAAGTAAAGTCCCCCTTAATTCGGTCAACTAGCTGATGAGGACCATATATTATAGGGAGTAAATTCCCTGAATGGTCACCCATGTTTGGAGATTTGTTTTAAAATATCACTTCTATTTATTTTAGGACTAAAATATCACTCAACTATCTCTATTTTCCTCAAAATATACTTGACACTAAAAACACCCTTCTTCTCCTAATTGGATGCCATGTCACAATAACTTTTTTTAATAATAATTTTTTAAACTCATTAAATCAACCCAAAACTTAGAGTTAATTCCCTAAATCACTAAAACAATTAAAAATTTCATTATGCCTATTTTATTATTGTAATAAATAAAACAAAAAGTATTTTTTGAAAAAATTCTCAAAACTTGAGTGATCATTTAGAGATAGGACGATAAATTTTTTCATGTTTAAAATTTTATAATTTAATTGAAGAAAAAAGGGAGTAGATTAATTTGGACAAATCCAACATTTATTTTTTATTTTAAACCAAAGAAAAATTAATACAAATATAGATTTTCATTTTTCAAAAGAGATGAACAACATACTTTTTCATATTAAAAATTTTACACTTTTAATTGGAGAAAAAAGGGGAGTAAAATAATTTGATTAAAACATGTAAAAAATAATACATTTTATACAATAGATGGACAAAAGACTTTTTCATATTTAAAGTTACTAATTCCTAAGCATGAAAAATTCCTTCTTAATAAATAAATTAAATTAATTTTTTAAAAATAAAATTATAATTTTAGTTAAATGAGTTCGATGAGTTAACTAGATCTATTATTTAGAACAAGAAAGGCTAATGTCATGACATGTTAACTAGGAGAGAAAGAAGCTTTTGAGATGTTTAATATTGTTTGAGTATAATAGTGATAGTTAAGTGATATTATTGTCCTAAATAAAATAAAAAGTGATTTTTAATGGGAATTTTCAAAACTTGAGTGACTACTTAAGGAATTAACTCTAAGTTTTGGGTTGATTTAAATGAGTTAAAAAAAATTAATGTGACATGGCATCCAATTAGGAGAGAGAAGGGTGTTTTTAGTTCCAAGTATATTTTGAGGAAAATAGGGATAGTTGTGTGATATTGTAGTCCTAAAAGAAACAAAAATAATATTCTAAGGTAATTTCTCAAACATGGGTGACCATTAAGATAATTTACCCATATTATAGGCTGTTATTTTCACTTGCCTATTTTTAGAGTGTTCAGTCGTTCTACTAACTAGAGAAGTCAAACAAGAAGTTAGCATTATTAATAAAAGACATATTATACGTCTTGACCCGCCAGAAAAGAGTTTAAAAAGACGGGGGAGAAAAAAGGTACTAGTACTGTGTAATAAGTGTTGCAATAAAATCCCTCTTTGGCCAACCTAATTGCAGGCAGAAAGCTTAAATGGTCGGTTCATGAGAAGCTAGTGTTGCAATCAATTAAGACATTGAAGAAGACTATGCTTAATTTTGCAGCAGGTAAAGGCCATTATATTGATAATGATCGATGTGTCATCAATTAATATATTGTTGTGAAAATATTGTGGGTTAACTAGCATACAATCACACGCAAAGAAAATAGAGAAGAAAAATAACACAAGAATTTAACGAGGTATCGCTAGGCCTAATCCTCCAAGCAAAAGCAGAGAGAGTTTTTCACTATGAAAGAAGAGAAGTTTACAATGTACAATCCTCTTTTAGAATTCCCAACTACAACCCTATATATAGACCCCAAGTAGTCCCAAACCTATAAGGAAAAGGTTCTCCCATTCCTACAAGGACTATACTATCCTTTTCCCAAATCTATTAGGACAAAGGGTTTTCCTAAACCAATAGGGATTGTGAGTTTCCTAAAATATGTAAGGGAAAAACTCAAGAAATAATTAACAAATCTTCCCCTTGGCTTGAATTCTTTTCATCAACAGGAACAACATCTCTCCGTCTTGCTCTCAGCCCTCGAAAGGGCTCACCGAGTATTACACACACCAATCAAGTCTAGGCAATGCCTAAACTTATTGATCGAAACTGCCTTGGTAATCACATCTGCTAGATTATCATGTGCCGACATCTTCTTCACATCAACAACCCCCTTGCAGCCTACTACCTTTTGACCCTTTGGCAACGAACCAAACTTCCATGTTCGATTCTTGTGAAGTGACTCAATCTCTTCACCCATAGCATCAATCCATCGATCTCCCTTTGAACTATAAATAGCTTCTTTATAGCTATTAGGCTCAAACACGTCAATGATCTCCGCAACTGATAAAGCAAATTTCACAAAATTTGCATAATCAAAAAGATTTTCATCAACTACGTTTGTAAACCTTTTAGGTCGGTTGATCACTCTCTTCTCTCTGCCTGTTGCAATGCTATACGATTCTTGTTGCATATGTGCATCAACATTATCATCATGATTAAGGTTTTGCACCTTCTCCACTTCTGAATTACTGGGCTGAGCTAGTGGAGATTCAATTTCTAGCTCTATGCGGTCACTGACACCACAATCTGTTTCTGCTATTGCCTTCTCCTTCAGACTGTCCAGTGAGGCAGATTCATTGAATGTCACATCCCTACTAATAATTAACCTTGGAGTCTTTTGATCTATGCACCATAATCTGTAACCTTTCACTCCAGTTGCATACCCTAGAAATATGCATTTCTTTGCCCTCGGCTCAAGTTTTCCATCCCTCACATGAGCATAAGCAGGACAACAAAATATTCTCAAATTTGAATAATCAGCAGGCGAACTGGACCAAACCTCAAAAGGAGTTTTGAACTCAATAGCTGCGGATGGAGATCTATTGACCAAATAACAAGCTGTATTGATTGCTTCGACCCAAAAATCCTTGCTAACACATGAGTGTGAGAGCATACTTCGTGCCCTATCACAAAGTGTTCTGTTCATACGTTCTGTAACACCATTTTGTTGTGGTGTTCCAACACAAGTGCAGTGTCTCATTATTCCCCCCCTTACTGCAGAACTCATTGAACTCTAAGTTGCAAAATTCCAACCCATTGTCAGTTCGAAGACGCTTGACTTTTCTTTCAGTCTGTCTCTCAACCATTGTCTTTCATTTAACAAATGTCGGAAATGCCTCATCTTTTGTTTTCAGAAAATAAACACATACCATTCTTGAGTAATCGTCAATCAAAGTCATAAAGTACCTGGCACCACTTTTGGAGGGAACTCTGTTTGGAGCCCACAAGTCTGAATGTATATAATCTAACTTGTCTTTGGTCTTATGCTCTGCCCTTTTGCTAAACTTTACCCTTGTTTGCTTACCAAACACACAATGATCACAAAAATTCAAAGCTTGATTTTTGTATCCATCCAACAAATTTTGCTTGCTTAACAAAAACAATCCCTTATCACTCATATGACCAAGTCGGTAGTGCCACAACTGAGACTGATTCGAATCACTCTTTTCAGAAGCTACAATTGCTTCCCCTTCAACTACACTGGCTTGAAGATAATATAGTCTAGAATGCAGCTTACCCTTCATGAGTACCATGGAGCCTTTACACACTTTAAGTATACCATTCTTTGAGTGAAACTTATACCCTTGATCATCCAAAGTTGAAAGAGAAATCAAATTCTTCTTCATTCGAGGAACATGCCAACACTCAATATTTCTGATAATGCCATAGAACATTCTCAATTTGATGTTACCAATCTCCTCTACCTCTAATGGATTATCATCACCTAGGTAGACAGTCCCACTCGTCTTCTTGTAAGTTGCAAACCAGTTCTTGTGTGGACACATGTGGAAAGTTACACCAGAATCAAGAATCCAGGAATTATACCTATGATCAGAACTCGCGGCATAAACTTCCCCTACATAGTCATTATCATCAGAATTGTTGCTAATGTCAACAATATTTGCTGAGTAATCAACTTTCTGCTTTCCTCTTTTCTCCTTTAGCTTAGGACAATCTCTTTTGTAGTGACCTTGATCCCCGCACTCATAGCAATTCTGCTTCCTTGCTCTAGATTTTGATCTGGCATTGGACTTTTTCTTATTAAAGTCTTTTTATTGTGTTCTTTCCCTACTCACAAGACCTTCGCCCTCAGTTCTGCTATCTGGAAAGCTCTTCTTCAACTCTTTTGATTTTAGTGCATTACTAACATCATCCAGTGAAATACTGTCTTTCCCATATAGCAACGTATCAACAAAAGTATCGTATGATGGTGGTAAAGAACATAACACGATCAAGGCCTGATCCTCACTCTCAATTTTGATATCTACATTCTTCAAGTCCATTATAATTGAATTAAACTCATCAAGGTAAGTTTTAACTGGTGTACCTTCATACATCCGAAGACTGTACAAGCTCTTATTCAAGTAGAGGCGGTTTGTCAGCGATTTCTTAGAATACTTCCATGCTGTTGCTGCAGATTTCTCTTCAGCAATTTCCCGAAGAACGCTATCTGTAACGCTCATGAAAATTGCCCTCAAAGCCATCTCCTTTAGGTCTGCCTTCTCCTACTCTTTCATCTCCTCTGGAAAAGTCTCCTCGATTGCTTTCCATAACCCTTGTAACACCAGGGACGATCTCATTCTAATTTTCCATAGACTGAAACTAGACCCCCCGTTGAATTTCTCTACTTCATACTTTGTTGAAGATGATGGGGACATCTTAACCCTTGACTATGTGTAGAAACCCTAACCTTGCTCTGACACCAATTGTTGCGGAAATATCGTGGGTTAACTAGCAAACAATCGCACACAAAGAAAATAGAGAAGAAAAATAACACAAGAATTTAACGAGGTTCGGCTAGGCCTAATCCTCCAAGCAAAAGCAGAGAGAGTTTTCCACTATGAAAGAAGAGAAGTTTACAATGTACAATCCTCTTTTAGAATTTCCAGCTACAACCTTATATATAGACCCCAAGTAGTCCCAAACCTATAAGGAAAAGGTTCTCCCAATCCTACAAGGACTATACTATCCTTTTTCCCAAATCCATTAGGACAAAGGGTTTCCTAAACCAATAGGGATTGTGAGTTTCCTAAAATATATAAGGGAAAAATTCAAGACATAATTAACATATATAATATTTGTTAATTAAGTGATGGGTATATAATTAAGGTGGAAAAGGCGAAAACATGTATGAGATGATAAGACATTGTAACAACTTTATTAGACTTAGTTATAGACAACGCACATGAGGAATTGCCTTAGTCATAAACAGAACAAAATTGGATTATATATTAATTAAACAGAATCTTGAATATATAAACAAATGTAATGTAAGATATATATGTTTCCGTAAGTGAGTGATAACAAACCTTTGCTCCTCCAGGAGGACCACAGCAGAGGCAAAGTTGAATGGAATCACTTTTTATTGATCTTCAGTTCATAATTCCTTTGATAAGCTCGCTTCCACTAAGTGAGAACCAAACTATGTTTTGGGGAAATACTACTCAACCATTATACCGTGCATGCTCTAAACAGAGTTATGAGATTAGTGGATATTGCAAGACGAATTTTTTTAAATATAAAATAATGTATAATATTTTAAATATATATTTGGCTAGTAAAAAATATAATTATTTTTCTTAAACCGGCCAAACATATAACTTGCCCATTTGAATGTGCATTGTGTAGGGCCATTAAGAGGGACGATTTGCAAGAATGACATTTATAAGGAGTGGTCCAGCATAAGGAGTGGGCATAAATTGTTGCCTGTGAGAGAGCAGTTCGGAGCATTTCAATAAGTCAGAGACAAAGCAGAGCTAGAGATTTCATTAAGGAGATTCATTTTTTATAAAATATACTATATCAAGCATTTGTTTTTAAGTCAAGAGAATTCAACCCTTGTATTTACCATGCAATTTATTACTTTTGATTTGTATATACACGTATAATAGGTTTTTTTAAGCAAGGGGACGTATCATATGCCCCTTTTCTACGATGTGGCTCCGTCATTGATCAGAGATACTGAATAAATTCTACCTCATAAGCAAAAGTTGCTTTTGGGTCAATCGTTCATAAGTCAATATAATCGTAATATTTGCCTAGTATGCAACACATTACACTATCTTTATTATATGTAGCTTCTTGAAATGTCTAATAGACAACATAGGCTATTCTTAAAAAAATATTATCAAGTGGGTCAAAAATTCAAGACCATCTCTTATAATATTCTATTTATATAATTTTTCCACCAGGAGGGGGTTAAAAACGAAGGAGCCACTCCCTATCCACCCTGGCCTTATTTTGGTGCTTAGCAAAAGTTGGTTAAAGTAATAGTATTAACTGATAAATTCTAAAACTCAATGATAGTGTTTGGCTATCAGTAAAAGAAACAGGGAAAGATACAACTTCTCTAGAATCTAACTCACCGATGCAGATAACTTTTGCAGTAAATTACATACCCTTAAAGGAGCATGTGAAGAAGCCGGTTATGTTCTCATTTATTTTATCAGTTATCATATATAAATCTGCATATATTTATAAATAGTACTCGTATATTTAATTTATATATGAGAGAGAGATGGAGAAAACTTCCAATATATGCATTTATGTAAGACTGGAAAATTACAATTTACCCTTGTACAGAGCTAGTTACAAAGATGTACAAGGCCTTAAAGCCAAAGAGAAAAGGATCCAAAATAGCTTCTCTTTTTCACCTTTTCTTTTAAAACTTCTTTTTTATATTTGATAAAAGGAAAAATACAATATATGCATCATTAAGTCCATATACACTTTGGACAATTCTTAATTCCCTAGAGATGCTTTTATCTCCTCAAGTTGTCTTCGAATTCTAAACTGTCTTCTTAATGACAACTTTTTCCACTCTACCAAGCGTCGCAGAAACACCATAACCTGTGAAATTAATTAGAATAACAAAAAAGGTTAAGTAAAAGGCAATAATAACAGAGAAAAGATTTGGACATGTAAGTTGTAACTTCAACTGATTCTCACCTCAGATGGTTCTTGCAAAGAATAAGATGCATATGTGTCTTTTGGAGTCTTGGAGACAAGAATGCCAAAACCTTGATCTCTTTCTCTTAATACCTACATAAACAAGATTTAGTGTAGAATTAGTAACAAAAGAAAATTGAATAAAAAATGTAAAAGAGCAAAGAAGATCTGGTAAACATAAAAGGCAACAAACAAAAACATTAAAATATACAAAAACATAGGATACCTTAAAAGCATCTTCATCGGTTCGATCATCACCGATATATACAGGAAAGACATCAGTGCAGTTAGCATATCCTGTTGAAAAGAGGTTTCATTATCAAAGTTAGCATCAAAACAATTGTTTTATATTGCAATAATTTATTTGCCTCTGTCTCTAATGCAATAAAAATACTACTAGCTAGCACTAGCAATATATAAATAAAGAGAATCAGACAGTGCTTACCAAGGGATTCAAGCAAGAATTCAAGAGCTTTCCCCTTGTCCCACTTAATAGTTGGACGAATCTCTAATACTTTTCTTCCTTGTGTTAATCGAAGCTTTGGGTATTCTTTAAGCACTGACCTTACTTGTTGTGCTAGTTCACCCCATTTCTGTTACATCAACAACAACCCAAATCAGATGGTTTTTTTTTTTTTGGAACAGTTAAAAATTCACCATATTATTTTAAGCTTTTTAACTCATGCTTTGTCTGATGGGCCATATAATATGGATAATAATAATGATTATGTAACAGAATATTTGGACTGGTTTATACCTTTTCATCAACACAGCGGAAATGAACAGAGGCACAAAACTTGTTATTCTCCACTCGAACTCCTTCTGTAGATTTTGTTGTATCCACAAGTACTTTATAAACCTCATCAATCATAGGGAGAAATTCACTTGCGGGTTGGAAAAGAACAGCTTGAGCTCCCTGGAAATTAAAATTTCAAGCATGAATTTCGGTAAATATTGACAAGAAAAAAAAGAAACATGAAGAAGTAGTACTAGCTAGTCATAAATGAAGATGCTCTGAATCTATGTTGCTCGGACTCTTCCAAAATGTCAACAGTTGTGTTTCGGATTCTCCAAAAGTAGTGCATTTCCTGAAGATCCAACACAAGTTTGGTGACATGTTTGGAGAGTCCGAGCAACATAGCTCTGAATGTAGAAAGACAAGTTCACTCACTTTCTTGTATTTGGAACCTTTTGATGGCCCTTTTATATCCATTCCATGGCTACCAGCATAGTACAACTCTGCCAATCGTACAAAGCTGTATACCTATAACAATACAATCACCAAAAAAGTTTTTTAAAAAAGAACATTTTTCATAAAATGGAAAGGAAAAAAGAAAGCAATACAACACCATAGACAGAACTCAGAAAAAAAGAGAGTATACCTTGTCTCTGCACCTCCCACTCACTATTGCAGTAGGGAAATATCTAGCAAGCTTTCTCACTGTTGCTCTCATCTGATATATGCAAACAAGCGGGATGGAATAATTAATGAAAATGATTTTTCTTTAAAGAAAAAAAAAGACAAGTACTAAGAACGTTGATAAAGATGAAAACTTACAGCATCAGACATGAAAGCTTGATCAGGGTCCTCAACAATGGGGGAAAGAGTACCGTCATAGTCTAAAAACATCACAATTTGCTTTCCCTTTGAAGCACTGATTATCTGCTCAAACATATCCAGTGCTGATGGATGTTGCACCTGTTTCATTTATCAATTATCAGTAAACGCCCATTTTTTTTCCTTTTGATCAGTCTTATTTATCTCACAATGGCGCAATCAATTACGTCATTACGCAATTAGAGAACAAGTCCCAAATATATGAACTTTTTCCGTAACTTATTCATATAAACATTCGTACATATATGTGGTGGTCATTATTCTTTGTGTATTTGTATAACTGCATGAAAGTTTTTTCTTTTTTCTTTAGCTTACCATCCAAGAAGTCAAGTCATCTGAAAGAGGAGTGGACTTGTGATGAGTAGGAGAGGAAGCTCTCATTGATTCAACCCATGAGTTAATTCTAGCACTATTATTCCCATTGATTTCAAGAAGTGTCTTTCTTGAAATTGTGATGCAACCGCCCGGCCCCGGTGGCGGCTTCGATACTGGTACCTTCACCGGTATTGTCAGATTAATACCGGATTTCGGATCGGATACTACCACATTCTGCTGAGTCATTGTCACTCCTACGAAACAAAAACACCCAATATAAGTCCATATTCAATTAAAAAAACAACATTTTTTTCTTTACGAAATCGAAATTTCAGACGAACCCATTTGAGGAAACTGGGAAAAGATTCAATCTTTTACCTAAATTTCGTTCAAGTAATCAGTTAATACTATATTGAAGAACAGAGAAAGCAGTGTACTCTGTTTTGTGGGAGCAAAATGGGAATGAGAATGAGAATGAGAATGAGAATTTAGTGGAAAGGTTTGTTCGAAAATAAGAGAAGCAAAAGGCAAGAAGGACTTTCCTTTACTTGCAATACTAGAAAAAAGGAAGAGGGAAGATAAATTGGAAGTGGAATAGGAGAAAGAAATGAAGAGTGGGTATGTGTATGAAGAAATTTGGGACGGTTTGGTTTATTTTATAGTTGTAACCAGACACTAACGGACAAACGTAATGCCCCGCGGCCCCGCCTTCTAAGACAGCCCCCCAACCCCCCATTGTGGGTCCTACTGAGATATAAAAATACCATAATGTAAGTTACTATTCAGAGTCACTAAATAAAAATAAGAAATGTTCATTAACTATGTTTAATTGAAAATAATTTTGATAAAATATCATATGATATTACTATCCCTTTATTTTAATTTATTTATCTGATTTTGATTTAACACGAATCTTAAGAAAATAAAAAGTGTTTTGAATCTTATGGTCTTAACCTAAAAATATTCCCTCCATTTCAATTTATTTGTTATGTTTTGACTTGACACATAGTTTAACACAATAAAGAACACTTTTGAATCTTGTGATTTTAAATTAAAGATATGTCAAATGTATCAGAATGTCTTTTAATCTTATAATCTTAAATATATCATATGAAAATTTAGAATTAAAGAATTGTCAAAAAAAATAATATATTTTTTAAATGAATTAAAAAGAAATATAAGACCAACAAATTTAAACGGAGCGAGTATATCATTTTCGTCATTACAATTAATGTGGCAATCACTAATTTAATTGAAAAAAATTGTGATCTGAATTATTTTTAAATATAATAATAATACATTTTTTGAATGGACTAACTTCTACTAACTACTAAGGAGGTAACGCAGCATAAAATTGAACTGAGAAAATAATTGATATAAATATTTTAATTTTTGATTATGTTTGTGGGGTTGGATCTTTGGAGGCAACTTGGGGAGTGGAGAGTTGGACCCCACAGGTTCAATATCTTGGAGAGGATTTTAAGTTCTACTCTTGCCACGTGGCCCCACCAAACCTTATTGGCAATCTGGACATCCCTCTTCCGTTCTCCGCCGTTTTAGCCGCCACCTTAACAGACCCCTTGTGCCACGTAGGACCATTCCACGTCGGCACCAATAGCTGATGATCTGTCTGATGTGGCATACGCCACCACGTAGAACAGTTTCACCATCTCCAGAATTCAGTGCTCACCTTTGGAGCATACTCTTCTTACCAAGCAAATTCTAAATTTCTTTTTAAGTTTTTTTTTTTTTGCAAAACAGTAATATGCAAGTATATGTTAAATATGTATTGATATAGTGCTTCTACAATACAGATTTTTGTAATCTATTTGCCTCCAAAACATCTAAAACAAATATAGAAGGAATTACAAAATTCCATAGCTTAGCGGTTTTCTGCATCATGCTACCACATTTTGTTTACAGATGTACTTTCTTTTTATTCCGTATTTGGTGTCCATACGGGAGCTTGATTAATTTGGATTTATACCGCATTCGGCCCATTCAAGAAAGTGCTTCCTACCAAAAATTTTATTCATTCCCAAAACTCAAAATCGAGATTTCTAAATTCTAATTAAAGAGAAACAGCTTCATCTGTTCCACAACATCCTTTGGTGGTATAAATATACTACTTTATTCAGCTAGCTACGTGTAGTTATACTCAATAAAGGCTCTTCAAGTTTTTGCTTATAATAAACACTTATTGGTCAAATTTATGAAAAGTCAAAAGTTCTTTTGAAAAAGAATTGATTATTTTAGAAAGTTGAGGGGTTTGACCGAGTTTTTAAAGGGAAAAAGATATTTTTGAGTAGTAACAAAAGTTTTTTTTCAAAAATTAAAATAATATTTTTTTTTAAAAGAAACACCTCTGGAACATTGATCACGCACAAGTACTGCTTTAATACTAGAAAAAGTAATTTTCAAATTGCTACTCTTTAAAAGTATCTTTTCGAAAAGTACTTTTCACAAAAAACAACAACAAAACAACAACAACAACAACAACATATCCGGTGTATTCCCACAGCATGGGGTCTGGGGAGGGTAGAGTGTACGCAGTCCATACCACTACCTCAGAGATGAGGTAGAGAGGCTGTTTCCGATAGACCCCCGGCTCAAGATAAAACAGTCTAAAAATAGGCTAAAAAGGACGTCACAATGATACAGGATACAAATACAAGATAAAACTACAAGAGGCGATAGGAAGTAATAAGTAGTAACAAACAACAGACAGAAACAGAGCACTGCCACAAAATACTACCACGAGGAATCCAAGAACCAGAAACTATAAGCGTAACACTATAAGCGTACCTACTAGCCTACACGCACTTCTACCTACTACTCTTCTACCCTAATCCGCGTCCTCCACCCCTTCCTATCTAGGGTCATGTCCTCGGTAAGCTGCAACTGCGCCATGTCCTGTCGAATCACCTCTCTCCAATACTTTTTCGGTCTACCTCGTCCTCTCCTGTAACCATCCATAGCCAACCTCTCACACCTCCGCACTGGAGCATTCGTGCCTCTCCTCCTCACATGTCCGAACCATCTCAACCTCGCTTCCCGCATCTTATCTTCCACCGACGCCACACCTACTTTATCACGAATATCCACATTCCTAATCCTATCTCTCCTAGTAAACCCACACATCCATCGCAACATCCTCATTTCCGCCACCTTCATCTTTTGAATATGGGAGTTCTTTACTGGCCAACACTCAACTCCATACAACAAAGCTGGTCGGACCACCCCTCTGTAGAATTTGCCTTTAAGTTTAGTAGGCACCTTCTTATCGCACAAGACTCCAGATGCGAGCCTCCATTTCATCCACCCAACACCAATACGGTGGGTGACATCCTCATCAATCTCTCCATTTCCTTGGATAATAGACCCAAGATACTTGAAACTCCCTTTCTTTTGGATGACCTGTGTATCCAGCTTCACTTCTACGTCATCATCCTGAGTCGCCTCACTGAACCTGCACTCCATATATTCAGTCTTGGTCCTACTCAACCTAAACCCCCTCGACTCGAGGGTCTGTCTCCAAACCTCCAACTTAGCATTAACTCCTCCGCGAGTCTCGTCCACCAAAACTACATCATCCGCAAATAACATGCACCATGGCACCTCACCTTGTATTTGCCGCGTCAATACATCCATTACCAAGGCAAATAGAAACGGGCTAAGGGTCGATCCCTGGTGCAACCCCATTAACACGGGAAAGTGCTCCGAATCTCCTCCCACAGTTCTAACGCGAGTCTTGGCCCCCTCATACATGTCCTTAATTGATCTGGTGTACGCCACGGGTACACCTCGAGCCTCCAAGCACCTCCAAAGGACCTCCCTAGGGACTTTATCATACGCCTTTTCTAGATCGATGAACACCATGTGCAAGTCCTTCTTCCTTTCCCTGTACTGCTCCACCAGTCTTCTAAGGAGATGGATAGCTTCTGTAGTCGAGCGTCCTGGCATAAAGCCGAATTGGTTCTCTGAAATAGGCACGATCTGTCTCAACCTCAACTCCACCACCCTCTCCCAGACCTTCATAGTGTGGCTTAGCAATTTGATACCCCTATAGTTGGTGCAACTCTGAATATCGCCCTTGTTCTTGTACAAAGGAATCATCGTGCTCCATCTCCAAGCTTCAGGCATCTTTGCCGTTCTAAAAATACCATCAAACAACTCGGTTAGCCACTTCACACCTGTCTCACCCGAGCTCTTCCAAAAATCAACGGGAATCTCATCTGGCCCCGTCGCCCTACCCCTTCGCATCTTACGAATCGCAACCTTAACCTCTTCAACCTTTATACGGCTACAATAATCATAGTCACGACTCCTCTCTGAGTGTGCCAAATCTCCCAGCACAAAGCTTTTGTCCCCCTCTTCATTCAAGAGTCCATGGAAGTAAGACTGCCATCTCCTCCTAATGAGTACCTCATCTACTAGTATTTTGCCATCTTCGTCCTTGATGCACTTCACTTGGTCAAGGTCCTGAGTCCTCCTCTCTCTAGCCTTTGCTAACCTGTATACCTTCTTATCCCCACCTTTATCCTCTAAAGCCGCGTATAAGCTTTCAAAGGCTGCCGTTTTAGCTGCCGTTACCGCTAACTTAGCCTCATTCCTAGCAATCTTATACGCCTCCCTATTCCTTCGCCTCTCCTCCTCATCCTTACTCTCTACCAACTTCGCATATGACCCCTTTTTTGCCTCCACCTTTCCTTTTACTTCTCCATTCCACCACCAGTCCCCTCGATGCTTGCCAGAACGACCTCTCGAGACGCCCAACACCTCTCTAGCCGTCTCCCTTATGCAACTAGCGGTCGTATCCCACATATTATCCACATCCCCACTACTCACCCAAGCCCCCCTAGTCACCAACTTCTCCCCTATTTCCAGTGCACTGGCCATAGTCAGGCTACCCCATTTAATCCTAGGCCGGTCATCCACAATCCGCTTCTTTTTCTCCTTCTTGATCTCTAAATCCATCACTAAGAGTCTATGTTGGGTCGAAAGATTCTCACTTGGGATAACCTTACAGTCTTTACAAAGACCCTTATCACCTGTCCTAAGGAGCAAAAAGTCTATCTGAGTCTTGGCCACCGAACTACGGAAGGTAACCAGGTGCTCCTCCTTCTTCGGGAAACTAGAGTTAGCTACTCTCAACCCAAAGGCTCTAGCAAAATCCAAGAGTGCGGCACCCCCTTCATTCCTATCCCCGAAACCAAAGCCTCCATGCACATCGTCATAACCCCTCGAAGATGCCCCGATGTGCCCATTGAAGTCTCCTCCAATGAAAAGCTTCTCAGTATCAGGCAAACCTCCCACTACCTCGTCCAAAACCTCCCAAAAGCGTTTCTTCTCCTCTTCATCTAAGCCCGCTTGTGGTGCGTACGCACTAATAACGTTCAAAGTAGACCCTCCAAGGACTAACTTAATTGTCATCAACCTATCGTTGACCCTCCTAACCTCCACCACTTGCTCTCTCAACTCCTCCTCTACTAGGATACCTACCCCATTCCTATTTCTCACACCTCCTGAGTACCACAACTTATACCCATCTACCTCTCGCGCCTTAGTGCCCACCCATTTAGTCTCCTGGACACACGCTATGCTAATCCTCCTCTTCCTTAGAACCTTCACTAGCTCTATGGACTTTCCGGATAAAGTCCCTATGTTCCAAGACCCTATTCTCAGCCTAGATGCTCCCTTAACCCCCTTACCTCTCCTTCCCCTCACCCCCGCCCCCGCCCCCGGCCCCACCCCCGACCCTGCCCCCAAACCCGAGTGCGACCGATGACATGACCCTACTCGACCATCATTCACCAAAGCCACTAAAATGTGCGCTATAATCAAGGATAAACCAACTCCACCAACTACTCTATACTAGACAACTATAAGACAAGAAAAGCAAAATAAGGTACAAGAGACAGGAACTACGCTACCAAACACGATATAGTGCCAATAAATTGCTTCCCGACTACACGTCAAAATCAATAAAAATGTAAAAAACTAGACAGCGAGTGTTAAAGCAATGACAGAAATGTCAACCTAAATAGGCTATCAAGAATGCGATAAAAAATTGAGGACGAAAATAAAGCCTAGGGATAGAAGTCACCGGGGTCAAGCTGTGAGGAGAGAAGGACGGTCTGCCGCTAAAGTGGTTGGATTCCGGCAAGATGGGGTGTCGAAATTGGTCGCCGGAATTCTCTTGTTCGCCGGAATCTTGGTGGTCGTCGGAAGCTCGGTGGACGCCGAAAATTGAGCCGGATCTGAGGTTGCAAAGGACCTGCAAGGAGAAGATACACAAGAAACACAAAGAAAAGAGAGAAAGAGAGCAAAGCAAGACTCGGATCTGACCGGAGTAGATCTAGCCGGAGCAGATCTGACCGGCGACGATCTGGGTTCACGCGCCTCACCGGAGCTGCGATGGAGGTTCGTCGTGGCAGCTGAACCCCTTGTGCTTCGGAAGCAGGGTGCTAGCGGGGTCGTCGGAGGTGGCGGAGCTGCGACGGAGGTTCGTCGTGGCAGCTGAAACCCCTTGTGCTTCGGAAGCAGGGTGCTAGCGGGGTCGTCGGAGGTGGCGAAACGAAGTTAGTAGACAGATTGTGTAGGGGTAGTCGTCGGGGTCGTCGGAGTAGGGATTGATGCATACGCGGCAGCCTTTGAAAGCTTATACGCGGCTTTAGAGGATAAAGGTGGGGATAAGAAGGTATACAGGTTAGCAAAGGCTAGAGAGAGGAGGAGTCAGGACCTTGACCAAGTGAAGTGCATCAAGGACGAAGATGGCAAAATAAAAAGATTTTGAAAATCAGGCCAAAAATGCTATTTTAGTAATACTAATAGGTTATAATGTGATTGAAAACACTATAACTATAAAATGTTGTGTATCTTCAATTATAATTTAAAGTGCTGAAAATTGAAAAAGAACAAGGGGAAAAATCATGGAAATACAAATGAGCGTACTTTAGTTGCAAAATTAGATTCTTTGATTGCATAATTACTTCTTTATGTAAATAAGTATTTAGATCAATATGAGCACTTCTACTATGGAAAAGATTTGGAGATCTTATAGAAGAGGAAAATTGTCAATTTAATTCATGAGAATAAACCTAGGCCTTTTTCAATATTTCCAAAAAAGCATAAATTTATGTCCTCTTTAATTTCAAAAAGAGGCAAAACCACATGAATATACAAAGAGAAAACTCAAATTTAAAGCCATTTATAGTAAGTGCCTTTCCTTAAATAGTAAATGGTCCATAACTCCATAATGTTTTCATAAGAGCCCCTTGTAATGACCAAGTAAAACTAACGGCTCCAAAAACCTGTCTTCTGGGCAAAACCAGCTACTAATTAATTGATGAATAATTTATTTTTGCTAGTTTTTTTTAAAAATAATGACTTTGGGATTTGGCAGCTATGCTTTCTCAATATATCAATTTGCAAGTTCTTTTTAACCCCTTATATTTTTGGTAGAATCATCTATATATACATAATAAGAAACATATTTACAAAACGTGACAAGAGTTTTCAGTTTATAAAATATATACAAAAATTTTGCTCAAGGCTTGAAAAGCTCACTCAAAATTTCATGTATGAAACTGTATAAAATCGGTATGAAATACGTATATCTTATTCAAGATTTAGAATTTTGCTCATATTTTTCGTGTATGAAAACTGTATAAAGTCAATATACAATATAGTTGTCTCGCTCAAGGCTTAGAATTTCAGTCATAATTTTGTGTATAAAAATTGTGTAACTTTAATACAGCATTATACAAATTTAATACAACTATAGCACACATGCAAACTTAAAGAATAATTTTCATACAAACTCAAACATACATTATAATACAACTTTGATAGATATTTAGTACAATTCGACTATGAATTTGAACTCCAACAAACTACAAATTGAAATTCAATTCAAAACTAGCTCAAGTCATAATCAAATTACCCCAGAGGTTATATTTTGTTATGTTTTGTAAAGATATGGTTCCCTTTACTTAGTTTGGACAAGTCGCGATACCTCTTTTAAAAATACTAATTCGTGCCTCTTCAAATAATTGATTCATATGAATTTTCATGCTTAGTGCCAACTTTCAATCCTTTTAAATGATTTTGGCCCCTTTCTCTATTTTCAGTATAGGTCATTGTTATTTCATCCAAACTAGAGTATTATTGGTGATCCCCTAATATAAAACAAAAGAGTAGCTTTTATAATAGATTGTTACTTACCATTATACGTTAACTAGTGGTGTCTGCAAAATAACTGTCAATAATTATAATATAATAAAGGGCTGATCCTAAACAAGATCGAAAAGGAAAACGGATTGGAGAAAAAAAAGATGCAAGGGAGAGGACAACGACGGGAAGCAGATAATTGTTTATCGTCGATTTGGGACAGTTACATTTGTTTGTGGATCAAGAGCACGCGTTACGATCTTAGCTTCGTTGTTAGAGACGTAAATTTGCAAAAAGAAATAATCGTAAAAAAATACACAATAAATCAGTAAGACAAAGATAAAGAGCTAATCTGAGACACTGGTGAGGTGTTCGGTCCTTCTAGCTACGAACGAGTCGTGGCTGAAAGCGTAAGCAAGCGGACGTAATAACACTGAAACAATCAGAAACTAAGAAAAATTGAAGAAAGACGGAACAAGCTTAATGACCAAGCGAGAGAGATTTTATTGCTCTAGGGCTAGAGCTAACAAAAAGTAGGTCCTTTATAATGAGGGAGAGGGTCTCTCTTTATAGGGCACAAGTCGTTCCTTGAGGCGAAAGGAATAACATTATGTTGTCAGGACAATATTACCGCGTCCAATGGTTGGCAGCCTCTTGGCCTCGATCTGTTGAAGGATGTCAGCCTATTATATCGCGTCTGATGCGTCTTTGCTGAGTGTTGTCTGTGCACCTGAATATTCTGACACACCGACCTTCTGTCTGTCCTTCTTAAAAAGTTGCTATCGCTGGCCTTCTCGGGTTATCTCGCTTTAACCCGAGAAGCCATTTCTCCGTGTCGGACTCGTTCTCAAGATGACGTCCTTGGGGGCTGATTCCTCTTTGACCTGGCCTAAGTTGGACCAGTCAGTCCAATCTAATTTTACCCCATACAGATAGTCCCTCCGCCCCTTGCGCGCAATATTATTGTGGTCGAGGGACAGATAGATAGATCCTCAAGGCGATCCCTTTTATCTTGTTGTGGTTTTTTTTTAGAAGCTCGACTGTCGTATTTTCCAAAAGAACCTCCCCTGTATAATTAATTGATGGCCCCGAGATAGTATCTCTAGGCTTTACCCTTGCTGCTTCAATCGAAAGGGCGACTCTTCATCTTATAACCTGCTGCTTTCCCTTTTTTTTCCTTCATTAATTTCAAGGTCAGTTAAATTGCCTCCCTCAATATCTGGAATTTTGCCTTCAGAAATGGCAGCCTGACTCTTGATGCTTCAATTTCCCACACTTGTCACTTTTGTTTTGAATGATCGTCCACGTGTCCTTCATACGGGACTTCCTTTCAAGGTTTCTTGATCTACAGATTCCATCTGCTTTTAACTCTTCTTCCCCACATTCTTAACTTCAAAACTGCCTCAAGCTAGTGCCACTAGCAATTTCCTTCGAGCCTGAACTTTTTGCCCCTTGCTTTTTCTATAGTCCTTGTGTCATGCCCCAAAATAGAGGGGCAGACAAGAACTGTATGACCACCTGCCTTACGAGTAATCTATGGCGTATACAAAGTTATGAGCCAACAACGAGCGAAAAACTAACTTGTGATGCATATATATATACCATAGTCATTTGAACAAAAATTGTACAATGCGACACTAGATAATGTCTAGAAAGCCTCTAACGAGTACATAATACTATACTACTAATAACTAGTCGGGGCAGGCCCCGACGTATCCAACTAGAGATCTATACACATACTGGCTCCAGATGGAGATGAATCTCACCAAAATATTAGCTGAAGGTAGCAAAGGACCTAACGCGGGTGTCTTCTCCCCAGTTAACCTGACCCTGTATTTATAAGAAAATACAGTGCCCCGAACGTAGGGACGTTAATATATATATAACATATACTGGTAAGTAAAGCAGATAGAATAACAAGTAGACAAATATGGAAGCTCATATGAATCAAATATCAAAACGAAAGAATTATGAGCATACAAGTAATAAATGTACGATATGAAACTGTAACCTATGCACCAACCTTATAAGTTCTTCATATAATGTTCAAAGAAGCATTATTATAATATATTCCCTATGGCTTGCCCAGGTGACGTACTTACACTATATTTAATACAAATGATCATGTGATAGCCTACCGAAGGCGATCCAAGTCATATATAAAGCATGTGCTACTCAAGTACCTATTGCTATGATTTTATACACATAACTATAATCGCGGTCTGATGCGAGGTACGCCCTTTGAGGGCTCATTATAAGGGTATATCCGCATGCCACATATGCCATATATTGGCTCGAGTCAGGAAAAACTAGTGCATGACGTTCCAGCTGACTCCAAATACAAATAGTGCCACAAGGGCGGGTACGCCACAATGTTCAGGCTCACTATAAGGGTTTGATCTCAATCATGTGCACAGAATAACATCGCGCAAGTGTGTCAAGTAAAACCTATGAATACCCTTCCGTCGCTAACTTTTATCAAGTAATGACCTTAAAGGCCTATGACATATGATTTACGATGACAATCGTTCAACTATTCGAATAATATCTCTATATGATGCCTAGCTTATCGAATATGATATCACTATCCAATTAATAGTTCTTACTAGTCATATCAAATAGGTTATTGCATAAGCTAGTATAATTATGCAATGACTATTTATTTCATTTATAATATGCGACACATATATAAGACCACATCGTGTGAATTCTAAGGATTTCAAATAAAGACACTTACGGTCATGTGAAATATTAAAAAAGTTGATGCGAAGGGAGTAATAGGAGTACGTATAAACTTTAATAACTAAATAAAAGAATGACACCTAAAGCAACTAAAAACTTTATTTTCGTTCTTCATGGAGGCCATTTGATCTTTTGTAGGGGGAACATGTGACGTAGGGTGGTGCCTTACGGTGAAGGAAGTTTTAGCTTTACATACCTTTGTTGCTTCCCTAGCTTAAGGTTGAACCGTGAGTTCCAAGCAACTCAACACACCAAGGTGTAGCCTTTGCCCAACCAATCCAATAAACTATATTTACAAAACATATATATGTCCATCAATAACCCGTAGGTTCATCTAACAATCCATTTCAATAATTTTCACTTATACCCAAGGTTTAATCAAAGCCCTTAACCAAACTTGAAGTGAATTCCTTATTTTCACCATAGAAAGTTCAATAATAAATCTTTCAATTAGTAGGAATTTTCAAAAATTCCATCTTATTCATTTCCTCCCCTTCTTTAAAAATCCCAATAATCAAGACCCACTTGAATAACTAATAAGAATTTAAATCAAATACCCTAAATATTTATTCATAAACACATCGAGAGTAGGGTAAAAAAATTACATATTTAAAATCAAATCCCAATTTAGAGTTCTTGATAAGTTGAACACTTCTTGAATGAAAACTAGTAGGTGTCTAAGATTTCAAGATCATTGATGCCTCCCGCTTAGGAGGATCACTGTTGTCGTACGCTCCCAAGAAAATAGATAACTTTTCTTACCCTTGCACGATTCTTTTTTCTCTTAAATCACATACTCTCTTACCTATTTCTCTTTATCAATGGTTGTTGTTAAATGGAGAAGAGAAAGTAATAGAGGGGCATCACTGTACGCTCTTAATTTTTCCCCATTTTATTTGCTTTTCCCCCTTTTCCACTTTCTTACCTTCTTTCTTTCTTTTTCTTTTCCACCCAATATTTCTTAAGAAATTAAAAAGTAACCCATCTACTTTAATTATTAACAATTAAAATAAGGTGGGTCTCTTTACCTTGCTTAATCTCGACAAGCAACCAACATACCAATATCTATACTCCATAATAGTAGATATGCACAGTAATTCCCTTAAATTAGGTGCACCACGTAACTCTCCTTATAGGTTACGAATTATGCTCGCTTAAAGTATTAAACTTAATTTAAAATTTTCTGAGGTGCCACACCTTGCCTCATTCTTGTCTTTGATTCGGACAATTTTTTTCGTAAGAACTTCACTTAGGTCATTGATAAGAGAGAGGTAAGGACTATGTGTGAAATTTGGGGTGAAGGTGGTAGATAATGCTCCGACCAGCCACCTTGCTTCACAGCTGCCATGATTTCTTCCTTTGATATTGTAGCTTACGCATTGCATCTAAGGTACCTGGTCGTTGTGAGTAGATTCACACTCTGAGGGGGCTCTCACTGGATTTCGACGAGAGAACCTGAGGTGCGGACAAGAATCTCTCCCCTCCCAAATTGATGAGGATACATTGTTCCTCAGAGGAGGAGCCTGCCTTGGGCGTTTATTTCCTGCATTGCCTCTTCCACCTTGTCAAGGGATTGCGGTGTGGCTCCTGACATTGTTAGGAGGAGTTGATGAACTTTATCTCTGGGAGTTCCCTGGTCAAAATGTGCATGCTATCTGTACGAAGGTGCTGTCACTCAAAGATCTGTGACGCTCTCACTTGCTTCTGCGGTAAGGACCAAGCTGAAGAAAGTTCCTCTAGCGTGTCAGAGCAAAGGAAGAGTTCCATCCAGACACATACTTGTATACTTTTTCTTTAATTTCTTGCTTGTCCATCGTATTTTGGAAAGTTTGTACTATGTAATTTTTCCCGCTTTTGGTGTAGTAATGGTAATAAAGTTTTTCTTTTCATAAATTTGCACGGAGTTTGTTTGATTGATTGTTATGAATAACTTACTTGGTCTACTGAAATCATTTTTGGGTGAATGACCATGTTTGATTTGCTGAGCCAGGCAAAGGTTCTTATCTCTTAGTGAGATTATTGTACCTTTTTATCTCTCCAACACTTTCATTTGGGGTACCTGACCTTTGTTCTATGAGGGTCTGGGACCTCCTCAGATTCCTTAGTGGCAACGTGGCAATGTATTTTTGTCGCGGCTACCCATAGAAGCCTTGCTTGGGCCTCCAATGTGAGCCAGTTGGGGATTTGTGGAGTCCAATCCTTAGCCGATCCATTAGAACTCTCTCCATTTAGGGCTACATGTTATTTTTTGTCTCTTTCCTCTCGGGCCTCTCAAAAGACAAGGCGATCGACGGTGTAGTTAACACTTTTTGTCTGACTTGTTGTGATTCAAACATCCTTCTTGCACTTTGTGGTCAATATCTTTTGTGTTATACTTCACGCTATATGACCAAATTTTCCACACTCATTGCCCCCTCGGTCTTTGGGTCAAGGTGGGAAGTAGAGAGGATTTATTCCCGCCTCATGGCATACATAATTAGATCTCTTGATAGGGTGATTTAGGACCTTTTAATCTTGAGTGCTTCTACTGCAGGTTTTGCTTTATTTCATCGGGCCGAACATGTGGCAGTCATCCTCGATCTTTCACTTTACGAGCATTAATAGGTTTTGGCTATAACTGGCTATTTATCAGTGCCATATTCCCCTTCTCTATTAAGTGAAGACACTATACGAGATACTTGGTCTCTCCTCATGCCGCTCACTTTTGATTCCAATGGATATACCAATTTTGCTCCAGGGTTTTACCATCGTTCTTACCTTATCCTCATTTTTTATCCCAAAGCTCATCCTTAGACGATTTCTCCTGCTCTATTTGACGAGGGTAGGGTTAAAATTGTGACCCAAGATTGTGGCCAGAGAAGACCACGACGGGCATTACTACCCCAAGCCGCCTCTCTTTTCTTAGCGTGGGGGCCAACGCTCCCTTCCTGGTTCCTATAGCTCTAGCTGCAGCAGGTTTGGAGGACCGTGCAAACTTGTTTTGCTAGCGTTTCTCCACGATTTGAGGTCTACCTTGACACTCACAGGAATTATCCATGAGAGCCCCCTCGCCTGAGGCCTTTTTTGCTCCTTTACATCCATTTTGGGAGCAAAGGGGCCTTGCCCTATGTCCTGATGATGGAAGATAGCCACCCAAAGTAAGAGCTTATAGGCCTCCATTGGGAGAGAAGGTCGTTGATCTCGGTCATGCTTGCTTTGCAGTGAATCTTAGTCTATTCTGAACTTGAGCTCATCGACGCGAACCATTCGGGTGGCTTTCAGATATTACAAGAAAGATGGCATTGTACACTTAAGGATCAAGACCTTAACGTGTCTTTCAGACTTTTATCGCTTTGCTTCAATGAAATTTTTTGTTGTACTGACTCTCCTTCTGTAGAAAAACTTTGTGTTTAACTCTATAGTATTTTGACCTTTCTTTTTGTATATATAATTTTATTGTCCTGTTAGAGGGTTCTATAGTTTGAATGAAGAGGTTTTCTTGACTGCACTCTTTATGTTTGTTCCGAGAGCCATGCCTTTTTATTATTTCTTTTTTTTTGCAACTTGTCTCTCAGAGCAAACATGAAAAGGTTGTCATTTTATTCCTCCCTTTCGAGCTTGGAATCGTAAATGGCTCAACCTTTGTCAACTTTTTATTCTAGGAAGGCGTCTAGTGTTGTCCTTTCTGGGGGGGGTTTCTTTGAAAATACCTCTGGGAGGATCTGTTTTGCCTGAGCTCTTACAATTCGTGCGGGTGGAATTTTCAAGTCAATTAGTCTAAGGAATAAAGATGGAGACCGAGAGCATGCGCTAATCAATTTTTTATTTTTGCGCGATCTCTGGTTCATCAGGTCGTCAAAGTTTGACCTAGGTCATTCTAGCCCATTTTATAGCTCATTGTACCGATAAGGGATCCCCTTAATTTTAATTTTTTTGAGCGTCTAGTTCGAACGTCTCTGAGACAGTTTAGCGCGTAGCCTTAGAGTATTAAACTCTGAATAACTGATAACAACTTAAAGGACCAATTTTAGAAATAAAATAAATTCATATGGGTTAAATTCAAGTATGCCTCTTGTTTGGGTGCATTAGACTGAGCATGCAATGACATAATCGTGGGTTTCTTCGTGATCGGATGATCAGTCTGTGTGGTTCCCATGCATACACTTCTCGGGGAGACCATGAGGAGGATGCTCGCACCTGTGGAAGTGAGTTCTTGGTCCGTATTACTAATGTGCTGCCCTGCCCTGACAGTCCCTAGCGTTGATTTTATAGGTCAATGGGAGCCCAAGGTGCCGAAGACTTTTGACCCTAGAGTCCCGACTTACTTTGAGTAAGTCACGGTTTTGCTCAAAGGGTTTTCCCCAATGGTTTTGCCAGTGAGAAGATCCCAAACAATTTTCTGTAAATGGATTTCATAAATCACATGTATATATCCCTTCTTAATTTAGCTCCTGGCTTATTGCAACTAAATTTCCTCTCTTCATGCCCGAAAGTCCCCGTTGCTTGTTTTACTAAAAGAAACCTCAGCCTAAAGTAAAAAAGAAAAACATATCTAGATTAATAACTGAGCAAAAGAGAAAGAAAATAGCATGTTTGGCCCATGCCCAGTCCCTCTCATTCTTCCTTGAGACGAAGACTATGTTTTACTCACCATTTCTTGGACCGTTGCTTTAGTTTATAGCCCTGATCTCTCCATCCGAGATTCCTTACGACTTTTTCTCCTTATCTAGGGAATTTCCATGAAGATCTTGGCCATTATGCTGAATGAGTCTATGGAGCCTTCAGGCAAATGGGAATACCATTCCAAGTCCTTTTCTGACAGCGTACCCTCAAACTTCCTTACCATGAATGACTCAGCTTCTCGGGAGGTCAGTTTAGTTCCATTGATCACCGCAATTAACTCCATCATATGGATCCAGGGATTCGTCTTTCTATTGTATTTGGCAACTTCTGGCATCTCAAAATCCTCGGGGATGGGATCCTTCATCTCACAAGGCATGTAAGGCGTGGTTCCGCTACTCGAGGATATGATCCCTTCATCTATCTACAATAGCCCATTCTATGCAGCCTCTCATGACAATCTATGATGAGCTCATAGGCGTCCTCAGATTCCAATCCATGAAACACATGAGGCCTTATCTTTACGAACTTGCAGAAGAGTTTATGCTCACTACCAGTCATCACAAGGCTTATTACTAGTCTAGGAAATATTCCTATCTTAGAAGCATTATCTAATTGTCATTCCACAATTACAGTGTGCTGGGTCACTGGGTGATGAACAAGTGGAACCGCAGGAGTAACCCCATCCCCTGCCAAGCTACTAAGGAAGTTCAAAATCTGTTGGATTACCTCAAATAAAAATGGGACCTGCACTACACCTCCCTGAACTGGGTGTGCGCCTGTCCCTTAGACTGGCTCTGCCACCTCATTCTGCTCAACTTGAACCTCTTCCTCTACTATAACTTCTTGAGAATTCTCTTGCGGAGGAGATGCTAACCATTCACAAGCCAGAGCCACAACTCGAGATCCACTCCTGACAAGAACCCCTCCCCTCCTTCCTCTAGCTCTACCTCTGAACCTGACCCCACTATAAACTGCAGCCTTGATACCTAGATTAGGTGTTGTTGCTCTAGCTTCAGACAAACAAGTCCTCACCCTCTGCGAGAATAAGAGAAAGGGTTAGATACCAATTTGGATCGCCAGATACAAATTAGAATCAAATTATAGCACGAGAAATGAAAGAAATTAAGGTTTTCTAAAGTCCTATAGCATCTTGCAGAGAAGTACAGACTATGAGATGAACCGAAAGAATCCGAAGAAAAAGTCACCCTACTAGTGCAACCCTGGACTCGACAAAGGGTGCAACGAGTGAATCCTAGCCATGAACCCTCCCAGTCTGAAGAGGGGGGTTCATCATCTTTGTCATCATCGAATTCTAACCAATAGGCTGCGAAAGTATCTGACCAACAAGCTGAGGCCTCGGGATATGTTGTCCCTATCACTGAACAACAAAGGTTGAATGAGCAGCGACAAAAAGACAACCAGTATTTGGATAGCATTCGCTGGGGAGTCACCGGCATGAAAGATATCTATATTGCTAGGATGGAACAGAGCAAGAGGGGAAATCTAAAGAGAGAAATTGCAGATGAGATACGGATTAACTTAATAGGTCTTTTCGACTACCCAACACTCTATGCCCTATACAGATACTACCAGCTCAAATGGATGAGTGATCCGCTGGGCCAGTACTGCCCCATATTGGTTCATGAGTTTTATGATACCTACCTGGCGACTCTACAAAGCAGTTTGTCTAAGGACACTCCACTAAAGTCACTACTAACTCTAGACTAGGTGCACATCCGAGGTACGGACATTGATATTTCAGAATGAACCATAAACCACTTCTGTTTTGGGCCTGAATACATCGCACTAGAAGCTACTCCTGAATACACCCGTAAGCTCAGTCACCAAAAAATTTGCAGGCTTGGTTAGCATTACTAGTTACTGATAAGGATCCACCATGGTTGTGGGAAGCCATGACCACCATACACAAGAGCTTATTGAGCTTCACAGTAAAATTATGGTGGAAGGTTGTACATATGCGGCTGATGCGACTATAGGTGATGATACTCTGACCACGAATAGGGTAGTATTGGTAGTGAGTTTTCTATCTCAGTTCCCGATTAATTTTGGGCATTTGATTACACTAGAGATTTGGGAGAGGACATGCAAATTGAGTACCACCATGCCATTTCCATGCCTCATCACGAGAATATGTCATGCTGCGGGTAATTATCTTTTCACTGGATTTGATAGATTCCTGACTGCTACCAGAACACAGGATATTGACAAGACAAAGGATGAGAACCGTGTAGCTGCTAGAGTGGTGTGAGCTACATCCACATCAATTGATACACCATTAGAGCAGACACATGAGCCAGCAGGTGAGTAGACAGCTGCAGTTCATTCACAGCCCACTGGGGCACCGCCGCCAATACCTTCTACTGTGATCATATCATCTACTGCCGCTCTAGGACCTTCCACTGCACAGCCTCTATAGCCTGCTGGTACGTATGCTTATACTGTAGAATATTTCATGTTAGTAGCCTACAAGACCGATTATACAGACAAACAGGTTCATAGTTTGCTGAATGACTTAGGTTAATTCATCACGAGTGTGATTGATGATATATTATCACCGCTTTTAACATCCATTGAACAATTACATGCTCAATTAGATGGCTTCAAGATTTGTTTGAAAAAGGACATCAACTCGTCTTTATCCACATCTTCCATTGAAGCATTGAGGGAAGAGATGGCTCAGACTAGGAGGGATGTTTTTGAGCTACTGTCTCGTCCAAGTATGATATTTGGGTGATTCTGTTGCTCCTACCCAGGCTATACCCACACCACCTGCACCTCTGATTGTTTGGTTGTCCTATGGTATTCCACCCTCATGAGATATAGGGAAGCAACCTTATGACAATAATGGCACTGAGTTAACACAACTTGAGGTGGAGCTTGAGGAGGATAGGTTAATGAGTCTAGGGATGAGAGAGTCATTAGCTGAGCTGCGCCAACCCAGAGGAGAATGTACATCTTCTAGCACATCAGCTGCTATAGATCCTGCGCCGATAGGTGACACCAGTTCCCCTTTGGCACCTTCAGATCCCGCTACGCATATGGCAGACACATAGACACCAGACCCCAGCGCATAGGGCTCCACATGTAAGTCTCACTTTGCTTGCTTTATTTTCCTTACATTGGGGACAATGAAGCAATTTTTAGTGGGGGTGGGGCTGCCCAGTTGTCTGCCCTTGGGTTTTTCTTACTTTCTTTTCCCGAAGGCATTTTATTTCATGTTGAATCGGCATGGGTAGTTTAGGTTGTTATTTTGTTTAATTTGAAGAAAATTAGGATGACATAAGCAGTGATGTCTTATAAATATAAGCATGTGTGTATTGTTTTTGATGATTTATCCCAAACAAAGTGTTGCCACATATGTGTGATAAACTGAAACTCTGATTTGTATGGCTCTACATATGACATTATAGTTGTTAAGGATAATGACTGTGGGTATGTGATCATGTGCATTGAACATGGTATTTAATAGTTAGAACCGTGTGCCATGTGTGTGTTAGAATATTTATTAATCCATGCTATATTTTTATTTCTAGAACTTGCCCAATGTGTGTGCAAAGCGAAATGAGGAAAGTTAAACTTAGAAAATCATCAAGGCATTCTTTGATGAACCTATTTTCACTCCTTATTTGACCCACCTAGTGCATTACCTTAGTAAGCCCCGATGAGACTTGAATTATTTGGTAGCCGCATATAGAGCCTGCCCTGTTTCTTCTAAGCCTTCATAATTAATCCAAAAACCTCCTAAATGTTTCTCTTAAAAGTTATGAGAAAGGAGAAGCAGAGGAAAGGGTGAATGTGGAAGAGTAAAGGGGTATGAAAAATGGTGTTGCCATTTAGCAAGGATATATATATATATATATGTGTGTGTGTGTGTGTGTGTGTGTGTGTGTGTGTGTGTGTATAATATAGTGTTGCCTTTGTAAATAGGGTATTAATGTTTGTAGTTGAATAAATTGGCTCCTTGCCAGTGCATTGGGTGTGAATGAAGAAGGGAAAGAAAATAAGAAATAAAAGGTGGACTGAACGTGAAGCATATAGTGTATTAAAAGCGCTTAGGGAGGATAGCCACTATTTGTGTCAAACGATTTCTACCCGTCCCTTAGCCTACATTACAACCAACAAAATTCCTTTTTGATCCTAAGTTTGATGGTTCCTATATTAGTAGAGTATCACACTATGGGCAAGCTTATGGTTCATCAAGTGTTGCATGCATAATTCATTGTGAGTGTGAGTATTTTCTCTTCTCCTTTGTCTTATAGTCCCTCCCGTGTGCTTCATATAAAAAATGAGGGACATTCTTTGGTCTAATGTTAGGGCACATGGTGATTACTTATTGACTACAAGATAAGTTATTTTCACTATTTAACTTACACAGTCATTTCTTAACAATATGATGTCATGTGTCGATCCGCATATCTCAGAGTGGAGTTTGATTGCATTTGGGCTAAAGAAATTGGGTTTGGGAATTTATGTGATAATATGTTTAAAGTTACCTGATAGAACTGTTATGCACATCCTGTGTTTTCTGATAGTTAAACATCTGTTGGTTGTGTGTTTAGTCATTATGTGAGTCTTGTTTTGTTTGCTTGAGGACAAGCAAAATCTCTAAGTTGGGGGTGTGATTTGATGCTTTTAACAAAGAAGGTTTGTAATTTTTAAGTAGGTATTGTGAAAATTGATGTGCTTTGGTTGTGTTGCAGGAAATATAGACTTGATTCAATAAAAGGGCATAGATGTGTCAAAAACAAGGAGCTTTACTGACCGTTTTGAGTTAAAATGAACCGTTGGTACAATTGTTGCATTTAACCTCAAAGACAGAAGCTGACACAAAAGTGAAGTTACAATGCAAGGCATAACAGACCATTTTCAGGAATAACTGTCCATTCTCTTCACCATTTCCAAAACCAGAAGACAGAAAAGTTATAATGCTCAACAAAATGGTCCATTATAGACTGAAATGGACCATTTTGGCATTCATTCGGGATGACGCATCTTTTTTTTCCTAGACCAATCCTGATTTGATTTGTACTTGGCTATAAATAGGACTCTTAGGGTAATTTGATAGAAACTTCTTTCAATATATTTTACACATTTTGGAAGAAAATATTATGTTACTTCTAGTTTGGAGATTTTGAACAGAATTTGGGTGCTACTTTGAGTGCTCTTTTAAGAAGAACAAGTTCTTATTGCTAATCAATTTCAATTTGTAAGTATGGCTCAATCAATTATTGTTGTTTTTTTTCCTTATAGTATGAGTAACTAAAACCAAATTCAGGGATTGTGAATCCATGTAATGAATGAATCTTAGGGAAAGAGTGTCAATATAGAATTGAATAGGTTGTGGGTGAGTTATTTACAATCGGATTATTGAAAATTAGTGATTGCAAACGTCAATTAAATGCCCTTAACCCTAGTATTTTCCAGAATGATTCACTTAGATTGGGATATTGTTTAATAGCTAAGAACTCAAGGAGTTAATCCCTTTTTAATAAGACTTTATAGGGATACATTAATTCTACTTAACTTATCGTGATTGTCTTAATAGTATGCTTCATTTTATTTGGGAAGATAAATGAAGGATTGACCAATTTCATATCGGAAGGTAGTAATTGGTATCTCATTTATTATTGTTCACCTGAATTCAACTTAGGATTGACTATATCGATGCTTGTAACCTTTAGAGGAATTTTATTGTGTGGTGAAACAATCTCGGATTTCATAAACCTTGTTAATTCTAAATATTTATCTCACATTAGTTTTCCAATTCAATTCAACAACTCCTATTTCGTTAAGGGATAAGATCCGACATAAAGTAAAGAGAATAAATATCTTTAAGTATTGTGTTTCTCACCCTATTCCCTATGGGATTCGACCCCAGCTTAGTTATTGGGTTACTATATTTGACAATATTATTTACACTTTTTAAAAGGTGTAATTTGAACGTATCACATACATATTGGTTCCTTGAGTGAACCGAGCTTAAATGTTTACTTGGCATACATGTTGGTTTCTTGAGTGAACCAGGCATAACTGTTTACTCGACATACATGTTGGTTCCTTAGGTGAATCAGGCTTAACTGTTTACTTGGCATACATGTTAGTTCCTTGAGTGAACTGAGCTTAACTGTTTACTTGGTATATATGTTGGTTACTTGAGTGAATCGGGATTCATTATTTACTTGATATACATGTTAGTATCTTGAGCTGACCGAGTTGATGTGCTTAATTTCTAAGGTAGTTTCCTTATGTAAACCAAGATGCATGATAATTTTCATAGTTGTTGTCTTAAGGATCCTTGGATGGTCTGGGTTACTTGCAAGATATGACATACTTCTGTGTTGTCTATTACTTGTGTAGTTGGGACATGATTTATATGATTGTTGAGTCAGGATTGTCGACTTGGAGTTTTGTTGGTAGTCATAGTTCGACCTGACTTGTTATCTGTTGACTTATATTGACTGAATTTTATGTTGTACATTGTTACAAGTTAAGTGTTATAAACTTTGAGTAGAGTTTCATGATTAGGGTATCATGGTTGTCTTGTTGTACTATATTGTAGTTATATGCTCATATTTCTCTTTTTGGATTGGCCGATGATCCTACCAGTATACTGTTATTTTCTTGTGTACTGATACTGTACATACTCTTCTTTTATTGATTACAGGGAATTTTTGGTGACTGCTTCGAGACCTCAACTGTGATTCTGATGGTATTCGAACTGAAGGGCGAGCTGCATCTTTCGAGCTACCATGAGTTTTTCACTTAATTTCTGGTTTATTATTTTGAACTTAGATGTTATTTATATTTTGGGTTTGCATCCCCTTCTTTTAGACAATTATTAGAGTTTTGGTATGATGACTTTCAGATTCTAGTAGTGATTCATATTTGCAAGCTTGTTCTTATTTCTGTTTAAAGATATGAATTATTGGTTCAATTAATGAGAATTGCTTTAGTTGTCTAATTTAGGCTAAGTGTTGATTGGTTAGTTGGTTCTTCCACTGGGGGTTTAGTGTGGGTGCCACTCTCGGTGAGTTTAGATCGTGATACTATATTTAGCTTATCAAGAAAGTGATATGATGTTATATAGAAAATAAAATATAGAAAAGAAAAAAGAAACTAATTGTATTGATATATAATCGAATGTAACTCTGCTGGTTGGCTACAAGTACTTTTACATTATTGGTGAAGGTTCAATTCTCTACCCTATATATATACATATATATATACATATATATATACATATATATATACATATATATATATACATATATATATATATATATATATATATATGTGTGTGTGTGTGTGTGTGTGTGTGTGTGTATGTGTACATATATATATATAATTATATATATACAATCAATATTGTTGGGATATGAGAATTTTATATGTGTACTTTTGATGATTGACATGTGAACCAGGTTCATCTTCTGCAGCGTGTGATAAATAGAAGGGAGGACATCATCTAGAATAAAATAGGTTGCACGATGCTAACATAGAAAGATGTAGAAAATAACTTAAATAAGGAAAAGAGTCAAACTACAGGTTGGACTCAAATACATATGGAAGGAGTTGTACTAAAGCAAGTTTCATACATGGTTTGTACTCAAGGAGGAAAGGTTTTTCCAAACTATAGGGCACATGAACACAAGGTATAAAAGGAACAAAAAGCATGAAAGGAAGGAAACTTTTCACACACAAAAATGTAGTAGTTCTCAAGGGAAAAAGCAACAAAATAGAAGAAGTACTAGAACAAAGAAATAAACCTAGAACTAATATTTAGGTTTGATAGAAGTTTTTATTGAGTAGTAAGAAGTCCAAACTGTGGGAGGTTGTTGACGGAGTCTATGAGTTTTGTAACAAGAAGATAGTCCATCTTTTTGGAGAGTTGATTAGTGTGTTGGAACAGTTATAGTTAATTGTTGAATTGATTTATTAGGGTTAGTCCTTTAGATAATTGAGTTATAATATGAAATCAATCACAAAGATAGTAGAGGTTGCTAAAAATCCTACACACTGTAGGTCATATATTTTACTCCCTTTAGTAAGGAGTTTCTCCATAGTAAAATCTTGAGTTGTTTACATTACTACTTTATTTACTGTTATAGGAACTTGGTTCCTAGAACTGGTAGTTAGTATTAGATTACTTTCAATTGGTATCATAGCGGGTCTTTTTGGTTAAGGGTAACACCTTGAAAAAGATCCTATGATTGCTCAACCAACTTCTCAAGAAGGTGCTTCACAATCAAGACCACCTCTCTTTAATGGAAAGTACTACAGATGGTGGAAGAACATAATGATAGACCTATCTGATTGGAGAGAGTCTTGACCTATGAAATGTCATCCTTGACAGACCCACCATTCCCATGAAAATTCTGAAGATGGGAAGAGTCAAGTTTCTAAGACAAATAAGGGAGTGAGATGCTGCTGACAAGTTTCTAAGTCAAGTTTCTAAGACAAAACAAATATGGGACACATTACAGACTGCCCATGAAGGAACTACTATCTTAAAGAAGTCCGAAATTGATAATCTGAACAGACAATATGAGCTAGCAAGACCTAAAAAAGTTTATTTCTACCCCTTACCTTTTCTTTCTAATTTGAAGCGCCAGTAGTTATAGCTGTGGCTACACCAACCCTTTCATTATTATCACTCCAAATTTTGATCAGGATGAAGGAAGGTGACTCAATTCAAGAAAAGCATATCAGGTTCACTACCATACTTAATGAGATCTATTCTCTGGGAGAACTCATTCCTATAGGAAAGACAATTCACAAACTACGCAGTATACTACCTAAGTTACGAGAAAGCAAAGTGGAAGCTATCACTGAGGCCCGACATTTAGATGTAATGCCCATGGATGAACTCATAGAAAACCTTATCATTTATGAACTCAAGAAATCAAGAAAAGGAGATTGGAACAAACAAGAAGGAAATGAATCTGGTTCTAAAAGCCACTGAAACTACTGAGTTCGAAGATAAGAACCTGGCTCTTATGACCAGAAGGTTCTGATGCATGTTTAAAAGGGGGAAAACTCACAAATAAGATACCCATAAAATAGTAAAAAAGATTTTCATGAGAAGCTATACCACAAGTGTGGAAGCCCTGAATACTTCATCAAATTTTGTCCTCTGTAGGCACTACAACACAAGAAGAAGTATACTGAAAAACTAAAAGAATGAAAAAGGACCTGATTCTTCCTTTACACAAAAAGTCACCATACATAAAGTACACTTGGATGTGAATAATGCATTTGCTGCAATGGAAAACTCATCAACCAATGAGTTAAATAATGAGAAATCATGAAATCAATCATTATTAGCAATGGAAGAATCTAATAATGAATATATCCTGGCACTAGTGGCTATTTTGGACTCAAATAAAGAAAAAAAAGAGAATAATTCTAAGGAGACTGTCCTAGCACTCATGGATGGAGTAAAATCATATGATGACCATGATGAAAAGGAAACTAAGATAAGATTTCTTAACATTAAACCTGATCTTAAGAAATATTCCAAGAAGAAATTGGAATCACTATCCTCAGTACTTATAGATGCATATTATTATGTTTGCTCGAACAAACCTAACTCTTGAATGATTATGAATCCTTAAGACTTGACTGTGAGACACTTGAAGAAGATAATATATCCTTAAAAACTGACTAGAAAACTTTTCTCTTAAAGGCAATAACACGTTCTCTAAAATCCACCAGACCTTTGAAGAATACATAAAGAAATTGATTGTCAATCTCTAAGTGGTCTCAGATAGAAATAAGGTATTGCAAAAAAAAGCTTAACAGTCCAAACTACACTAACGTACTCTCAGGTGGACAAGGTCCATGACCTTGCTCACAAAAATTCAAGAAAGTCAGTCCACCACCAGATATGGCATAGGATTTAAATCCAAAATTCATCCTTCCCTTCATGGTGAGAACACCTCCCTCAGTCTGTGTAATCACTATGGTAAGGTTGGGAATCATAGGAATCAGTGTCCAGGTAAACTTTAGGCTACTTAAGGAAACATAAACTTTGTTAAAAAGGGAAAATTGATACAAAAGAGAACCTGGTTTATCAAATTAGGACTCTTTCTAGTTGGGCTAAAAGGAATTTCGTTCATCCTTTCACACACAAAAAGGGATCCAAGTTGATCTGGTTAACTAAAACATACCCTTGATTACTTATGCAAGTGAAGATGAGAGGAATGACTAAACTATGGTATCTTGATAGTGCATGTTTTAGACATATGACCAGAACTAGAGAAAACTTCTTCTCACTCATAGATTTTGAAAGTGGAAATGTTGCCTTTGGAAATGGAAAGATAGGTGAAATATTTAGCATAGGAAAGGTTGAAAGTCACACTCTTATATTATTGATACTGTGTACTATATCCTTGGTTGGAAGCACAATCTTCAGAGCATCTCTTAGATATTTGACAAAGAATGATATATTATTCACATCAACTGAGTGTTCTGTGTCAAACTCTCAGTCAGGAAACCTGGTTCACAAAGGAAAAAGGCACAAAAATGTATACCAAGCTTACATCTGAACCCTCAAGTATAAGATCCCACATGCCTGAATGTTGTCATTGATGACGCAGTTGTTGGCATAAGAGACTCTCTCATGCTAGCTTCTCGCTTTTGAACAAACTGATGACTAAAGTACTAGTGTTTGGCCTTCTATGATGAGGTTCAGTGAAAATGTGGTGTGTGATGCATGTGCTTAATAGAAACATGTCTAATCCTCATTCAAACCAAAGAAAATAGTAAGCACTTTCAAACCTTTAGAGCTACTGCACGTGAATCTCTGTGGACCCATGAGAGTTCAAAGTAGAGGAGAAAAAAGGTATATTTTTTAATTATTGATGATTATACCAAGTTCACATGGACAATGTTTCTCAGCTCAAAAGATGAGACCTTTAATGTTTTTGTCATATTTGTGAAATTGGTTCAAAATAAGTTTAAAATGGAACTAATTGGGATTAGATCTGACCATGACACTAAATTTGAAAACTCTAAATTCCTTGAATTTTATGCTAACATGATATTGATCATAATTTGTTTGCTCCCATAACTTAAAATGGAGTTGTTGAGCAGAAAAATAGAACTCTGGAAGACGTGGCTAGAATAATGTTAATTGCTAGTGGTATCCCAAAGAGTTACTGGGCTGAAGTTATCAGTACTACTTGTTATCTAATTAACAGATGTATGGTTTTACCACTATTGTTAAAGACTCACTATGAATTACTTAAATGCATAAAACTAAATCTCACATACCTCAGGGTATTTGGTTGCAAATGCTTTGTCCATAACAATGAAAAATATGCCCTAGAAAAGTTTGATGCCAAAAGTGATGAGGGAATTTTTCTTGGTTACTCCTCTTAGAGAAAAACTTATAAAATACTAAATAAGTGAACTAATTATCTTGAAAGTGCTTATATTATTTTTTTATGAAACTAATTACTTGGTCTAGGAAGGACCATTGCAGGATGATTTAGATGGAATTAGATTGGTACCAAACTTATCTTATGAACAGGAAGAAACTACACCCCTAAAATATGGTTCACGGTTGGTTAATCCAGCTACTCTTACTCACACAAAAGTAACAAAACCTGATGTAAAAGGACAAAGCACCATGACAGGGGGAACTTCAGTGATAGTTCCTGAACCACCCTCTAGTTCTTCACAAGAACCTAGTTCCTCAAGCTCAACTCTTTCACAAGAGATCCATGCTCGCAACTGGATGAATAAGAGTTCAAATCCCATTCACAACATTCTCATTCCTTTGCACACTGGGACACACACTAGGTTCAACGTAAGAAACATGTGTGCCTTTTCTGCCTACTTGTCCATGATTGAACCTAAAAACATCAAGGAGGTATTGATGTTGAATAGATAATTGCCATATCAAAGGAGCTAAATCAATTTGAACAAAACAAGGTATGAAACCTAGTTTCTCATCCGCAAAATCGAACAATAATTGGTACTAGGTGTGTAACACTCCAGAACTTCCAAGCCTGGACCCATCTCAGAAAAACCATAAAATAAAATTTTCCAAGTCCCATCCAGAACCACGGATGGTTTTCACGGATCGTGGAACAGTCCGCGAATCGTGGAATGCATTTGTGGAACTCAGACAGAGACCAGCCAAGTTGGGTGAAGACCACGAGTTGGAACCACGGACCGTAAAATGATCCACGAGTCATGGATTCCACTCATGGAACTCATACTTGAGACCAAACTGCCCCTCAGGAACTATGATAGGGTTCCACGAACCGTGGATGGTTCCACGGGTCATGAACCTAAGTCGTAGAACTCAAACATAAAGGTCATCAATGACTTAGGAACCACGATTGGGTTCCACGAATAATGGATGGTTCCATGGGTCATGAACCCAAGTCATGGAACTTAGACCTGCAGTATGACAAAAGGGCCCAGGAACCACGATAGGGTTCTACGGGTCGTGGAAGCATCCACGGACCATGGAACCTATCCGTGGAACCTGAGTCGCGAATTTCAGCAGTTTTCTTTCAATTTTGCCAGGGGTATTCTAGACCTTTCCTACCTCTTTTAAAGCCTAAACTATGTCATTTTGCTTAGTCTAAGCCTTATTAATTAGTCAGAAACTACCTAAACCTCCCATTCTCCCAAAAATCATTCGACACTTAAAGAAATAGAGAAAAGAAGCGACAGTTTCTCTCAAGAACAAGCAACAGGTTTTCTTCAAGTTCAGCTCTAGAAATCCAAAGGATCCTCCGTAAAATCTTCTTCCAGGTATGTGGAATTTTATCAATGGGTTCCTTTGACCCATTGAGTTCGTAGATACAGTTCAGTTATTCATATCTCAATTAGTTCTTTAGACCTAGGGTTCCTGAATTCTGTAATTATTGTAGTTCAGTTCCTATGGTAGTATATATATGATTCATCATGTGTTTTCTTGGGATCCTAGGATAGTCAAATATTTAGAATTCTGTAACCCTAGTATGTTATGATGGTAGTACCTTAAACTCAAGCATGCTAGATAGATATTGCAGTCAATTATATTTAGTATTAAAATGCCATCAGTTTTCAGTATTATTATTATTATTATTGTATTGCATCCTCAGAGAAATCAGTATTTGAGCCATCCAGTATTTCAGCTTGCATTTCATTGCTTATGTATTTAGTTGAGAGTAGGCTTAGCACCGAGCGGACAAAGGGATGAAGGCTCACCCACTAATTTAGGCTGAGACCTATGGTAGCAGTCCTGGAGTCGCAAAACTACGGCGCCACCATAGGTTCTAAAGGGGTCACCCATCAGATTAGGCTTGACACCCTTGTCCCTTGTGGACATCAGTTTAGTGGATCCATTTCAGACTTGTTTGTACCCTTGGCAGGGTATAAACACCCTTCCTTCTAGGGTTACAGGTTAGCCCCACAGTTAGCTCAGCTTGGGGTATGTCGATTAATAGTAGCTCCCACAGTCAGACTCATATTGTATTTGCCATGTACTCAATATGTATTTCAGTTATTCAATTTAGTTCAGCATGCTATAGTACTCATGATTAGTTACATGGTCACTGTATTCATCTTATCCTTCAGTTCATGTTTTAGTATGTATTTCCATATTCAGTATTCATGTTTTATACCTTTGCATATATCCCGCATGCTCAGTACATTCGAAGTACTGACACATAGTTTTGTGCTACATCTTATCATGATGTAGGTCTAGGCATTCAGCATTCAGGTCGCGCTTAGCTTGACTTCCAGTCCTTACTCAACAGCTTCAGTGGTGAGTCCTTATAGTTCGAGGATGATAGATATGCTTTCTATTCAGCTTTATATTTTAATTTTTAGACTTTTAGAGTTAGCTGGGGGCTTATCCCAGTAACTCACTTCGGTTAGAGGCTTTTAGACATAGAACTAGAATCAGCTTTGGGTTGTCAGTTTTATGTTCAGACTTACTACACTCTTAGATATTTATATATTTAGATATGCTTGGATTAAAAAAATTCCAACTTATTTATTTAAACCAGTATAGCTTCCACATAGATTGTATTTGATTTAAAAATGCCTAGATGTGCCAGACTATAAGTTAGCTTAGGGTCACTTGTGACACTAAGCACCGTATTACGTCTAGGGGATAGCCTCGGGGTGTGACAAACTTGGTAGAAAAGCTTCAGGTTCAAGTGTTCTATGTTGTCTGAAAGTCACATCGAGTAGAGTCTTCTTCATAGGTGTGAAGAGCGCCACACTTTTGAGGGAGAAGCTATGAGACGTCATTAGGAACAACTTCCCTTCTTCATTTTCCAGCTCGTGCTATAGAGTATGAACTCTATTTAATCTCTTTCTAACTCACGCTCTACACATTTCAGAAAATGCCTCCCAGAAGAGCCAACGCCAAGAACCAGCAGGCACCAGCAACTCCAGCAGACCCTCTGAATGAGCAAGTCACTCATGCTGAATTCAAGGATGCTTTTCAGGTGCTTGCTTATGCCATGACCACTCAGGTCAACCAGCAGGCTACGACACTAGCTCCACCTTAGACTAACTCTACTGCTGCTAGAATCTGAGACTTCACTCAGATGAACCCTCCAGAGTTCCACGGGTCCAAGTCCGAAGAGGATCCGTAGGAGTTTCTTGATAACATTCAGAAAGTGAAAGATATTATGGGTGTCACTCTAGTTGAGAGTGCAGATTTAGCCACCTACTAGCTAATGGGAGTGGCTTATACTTGGTATCAGCAGTAGAAGAAATCTCGTTACACTAATGCAGGTCCAGTGGATTGGAACCACTTCAAGACTGCATTTCTGGATAGTTTCTTTCCACTTGAGCTCAGGGAAACCAAGGTCCAAGAGTTCATAAACTTGAAGCAGAAGTTTACTCAATTGTTTAAGTATTCTCCAGCAATAGTAGCTGACTCCAAGGCACGTATGAGTAAGTTCGTATCTGGTGTGTCCAATGATGTGGTCAAGGAGTGCAAGACTTCTATGCTGGTTAAGGAGATGGATTTTTTCAGGTTGGTTAATTATGCTCAGCAGATCGAGGAGAAGAAAATCAAAGAGAGGGGAGGAGACAGTAAGAAAGCTAGAACAGGTGACTTCAACTACTCTCAGCAGAGGTCAGAGGGTGGTAACCACTCTCAGTTCCATCAGAAATCTTCAGCTCCAACCCCATCTTCTGCTAGTGCCCCAGTGCCTAAGTTTAGACAGGACGGACGGGATAGAGTGCCAGGATCTAAGTCCCAAGGTACAGTTACTAGCGGGTGCACTTATCCAGTTTGCAAGAAGTGTGGCAAAAACCACCAGGGTGAGTATATGGCAGGTAATGGAAATTTCTTCGGGTGTGGTAAGCCAGGCCACAGAATGAAAGAGTGCCCAGTAAATTCTCAAAAGGGCAGGGATACTCGTTCACAGAATCAGGCCATTTCTACAGCAGCTCCAGTAGGCCACCCTACTCAGCAGGGTGCCTCGTGTACTACAGGTGGTAGTCAGTGCCAGTTGTATGCCCTTCAAACTCGACAGAACCATGAGTATTCTCCCTATGTGGTCATGGGTATGCTATAAGTCTTCCATTTAAATGTTTATGCATTGTTAGACCCAGGGGCTACACTTTCGTTTATAAATCCTTATATAGCAGTAAATTTTAGTGTCAGTCCAGAAATCCTCCCAGAACCCTTCTCAGTCTCTACTCCCATTGGTGATCCAATTATAGCTAGACGGGTATACAAAAATTTCCCTGTCACAATTTCCTAGAAAGTCACGTCAGCCAATCTTGTAGAGTTACAAATGACTGACTTCGATATTATTCTAGGAATGGATTGGTTACATTCCTATTATGCCTCAGTCAATTGCAGAACTAGGGTCATTCAGTTTCAGTTTCCAAATGAGCGAGTCTTAGAGTGGAAGGGTAGTACCTTAGTGCCTGTAGGTAGATTCATCTCTTACCTTAAGGCCAGAAAATGATTTTCAAAGGGTATATCTATCATCTTGTTTGGGTTAAAGATTAAAACTCTAAAACCCCAACTCTTGAGTCAGTACCAGTGGTGAATGAATTCCCAGAAGTGTTTTCAGAAGATCTTCCTAGAGTTCTTCCTGAAAGGGAAATCAACTTCGGAATAAATCTCCTTCCAGATACCTAGCCTATTTTGATTCCTTCTTACAAAATGGCTCCAGCTGAGCTTAAGTAATTGAAAGAAAAGTTGAAAGACCTTCTAGATAAGGGCTTTATCTAACCTAGCATCTCTCCATGGGGTGCTCCAGTTCTTTTCATGCGTAAGAAAGATGGTTCTCTCAGGATATGCATCGACTACCGTCAGTTGAACAAGGTCACAATCAAGAATAAGTATCCCATCCTCAGGATTGATGACTTGTTCGAGCAGCTTCAGGGTGCTAGTTTTCTCTAAGATAGACCTCAGATCCAGCTATCATCAGCTCAGAGTCAGCAATTGTGACATTCCAAAGATAGCCTTCAGGACTCGGTATGGTCACTACATATTTGTAGTTATGTCATTTGGACTAACAAATGCTCCTGCAGCTTTTATGGACTTAATGAATAGAGTTTTCAAATAGTATTTGGACTTGTTCGTCGTCTTCATTAATAATATACTCATTTATTCTCGGAGTGAAGGGGAGCATGCGATTCATCTGAGGATTGTTTTATAAACTCTCAAGGATCGCTAGTTGTTTGCCAAGTTCAGTAAGTGTGACTTCTTGTTGAAGTCAATTGCTTTTCTTTGTCATGTGGTGTATATTGAAGGCATTCGAGTTGATTCTCAAAAGATTGAGGCAGTAAAGAACTGGCCTAGATCCACCTCTCTGATAGACATCAGAAGCTTCTTGGGTTTGGCCAGTTACTACAAGAGGTTTGTTGAAGGATTTTCAATCGTAGCTACCCCATTGACCAAGTTGACTCAGAAGAAGGTTAATCTTCAATGGTTAGACGAGTGTGAGAAGAGTTTCCAAGAATTGAAGACCAGGTTGACTTTAGCTCCCATTACTAGAGGGTTCAGATGGCTACGTGGTTTATTGTGATGCATCCAGGGTTGGCCTGGGTTGTGTTTTGATAGAGTAGGGTAAGGTCATAACGTATACTTCCAGACAACTTAAGCTTCATGAGAAGAACTACCCGACTCATGACCTTGAGCTTACAACTGTTGTGTTTTCCCTAAAGATTTGGAGACACTACTTGTATAGTATTCATGTTGATGTGTTCACAGATCATCAGAGCCTCCAGTATGTGTTTACCCAGAAAGAGTTGAATCTTCATCAGAGAAGGCGGCTTGAGTTCCTCAAAGACTATGATATAAATGTGCTATACCCGACTGATGCCCTCAGCAGACTGTCCATGGGTAGTATGTCACATGTTGAGAAAGAGAAGAAAGAATTAGCCAGAGATGTTCATAGGCTTGCCCGTTTAGGAGTTTGCCTTATGTACACAATAGATGGTGGTGTGATAGTCCAGAACAGGTCAGAATATTCATTGGTAGCGGAGGATAAAGAGAAACAGGACAGTGATTCCACCTTGCTTCAGTTGAAAGGTGAAGTTCATCAGCAGAGAGTAGAGGTTTTCTCCCAAGGGGAGATGGTGTGCTTCGCTACCAGGGTCATTTATATGTACCTAATATGGGTGAGTTGAGGCAGATAATCCTTATAGAAGCCCATAATTCTAGATATTCTATTCATACCGATGCCACTAATATGTACCATGATCTATCAGAAGTCTATTGGTGGAACAACATGAAGAGGGATGTTACAGATTTTATGGCTAAGTGTCCCAACTGTCAGCAGGTGAAAGTAGAACATCAGAAACCAAAAGGCATGACTTAGGATATTAGCATTCCTACTTGAAAATGGGAGGTGATTAACATGGATTTCATTACAGGTTTACCTCGTACTCGCAAACATCATGATTCCATTTGGGTGATAGTGGAAGAGTTACTAAGTTATCTCACTTCTTAGCTGTCAAGACTACAGATTCAGTGGAGGACTATGCCAGACTCTACATTAGCGAGATAGTCAGGTTTCATGGAGTTCCCTTGTCTCTTATCTCAAATAGGGGTCCTCAGTGTACATCTCATTTTTGGAGATCATTTCAGAAAGGTCTTGGTACCCAGGTGAATCTCAATATAATATTTTATCTGCAGATGGATGGTCAGGCAGAGCGTACCATTCAGACCTTAGAGAACATGCTGAGAGCGTGTGTAATCAATTTCAAGGGTAGTTGGGATGATCACCTACCTCTCATAGAGTTTGCCTACAATAATAGTTTCCATTCCAGTATCCAAATTGCCCCATATGAGGTACTCTATGGGCGTAGATACAGGTTACCAATTTGTTGGTTTGAAGTAGGTGAAGCATCCTTGATTGGGCTAGATTCGATTCATGACGCTATGGAGAAAGTTCAGCTCATTAGGGAAAGGTTAAAGACAGCTCAGAGTCGTCAGAAATCCTATACTGATGTGAGAAAGAGGGACTTGGAGTTTGAGATTGATGATTGGGTATTCCTGAAAGTATCAACCATAAAGGGGGTGATGAGATTTGGCAAGAAAGGGAAGCTCGGTCCCAGATATGTAGGTCCTTACAAAAACTTGAAAAGGATTGGTAATGTGGCTTATGAGTTAGAGTTGCCAGCAGAACTAGCAGCTGTTCATCCATTCTTTCATATTTCTTTGTTGAAGAAGTTTGTTGGTGATCCGACATTGATTGTACCTTTAGCGAGTGTGGATATGAAGGATAGCCTCACCTATGAGGAGGTTCTAGTTGATATTTTTGACCGTCAAGTTCGTAGGTTGAGAAATAAGGAAGTCGCTTCGGTGAAGGTTTTGTGGAGGAATCAGTCAGTCGAGGGAGCTAAGTACCCTCGCCTCTTCCCTTCCGATTCAGTTTCATCTTGAGGTAATAGTTCCTCTCTAGTTTCTCAGTTTACTCTTAAGTATTTCAGTCTCAGCATCATGTCCCCCTCAGTATCCTTGCATTTCAGCATGTTTGCATATCCATGAAACTAAGTTCAGTTAGATATCAGTTCCTAATACTCAGTGGGTAGGGATTGCAGCTCTTACCCTCTAGACTCAGCTTGTTTAGTCTTCATTCGAGGATGAATGATCCCAAGAGGGAGATAATGTAACACCCCATAACTTCCAAGCCTGTACCCAACTCAGAAAAATCAGAAAATAAAATTTTCCAAGTCCCAGCCGGAACCACGGATGGTTTCCACGGACTGTGGAACAGCCCGTGAATCGTGGAATGTATCCATGGAACTCAGACAGAGACTAGCCAAGTTAGATTAAGACCACAAGTCAGAACCACAGACCGTGGAATGATCCACGAGTCATGAATTCCACTCGTGGAACTCAGACCTGAGACCCAACTGTCCCTCAGGAACCACGATAGGGTTCCACGAACTATGGATGGTTCCATGGGTCGTGAACCCAAGTCATAGAACTCAGACCTGAGGGTGTGATAAATTGGAAAGCTCCTTCCCCTTTTTGCCAAGAAGAGGGTGAGTCTCAAAGAAAATGACAGCAGCTGATTTGATGCTCTCCGGAAAGAGCCAAAATAGCCGCGGATGCAGAGTTAGCACTACCTTGCCTCCATCCCCTATCTCACCTTCTTTTCCTTAGTTAATCCCTATGTCATCTGCCCATAGAGAAAACAATTCTACTAATCCTCCAGGGGAATATGCGGTTAAGACCAATTAGTGGAAGACATACTGACCTGACGAGGTAAGATAGGACTAGTTGTCCCTTATGCTCCTCTTGTTAACATCGAGGATCAATCCCTCAGGAATTATGATTGGGTTCCACGAACTGTGGAGGTTCCACGGGTCTTGAACCCAAGTTGTGGAACTCAGACCCGCAACATGACAAAAGGGCCCAGGAACCACGACAGGGTTCTACGGGTCGTGGAAGAATCCACGGACCATGGAACCAATCCGTGGAACCTGAGTTGTGAATTTTAGCAATTTTCTTTTAATTTTCCCAGGGGTATTCCAGACCTTTACTACCTCTTTTAAAGCCTAAACTACGTTGTTTTTCTTAGTCTAAGCCTGATTAATTAGTTAGAAAATACCTAAACCTCCCATTCTCCCAGAAATCATTTGACACTTAGAGAAAAAAAGAAAAGAAGCGACAGTTTCTCTCAAGAACAAGCAGAAGGTCTTCTTCAAGTTTAGCCCCAGAAATCCAAAGGTTCCTTCGTTGAACCTTCTTCCAGGTATGTGAGATTTCATCAATGGGTTCCTTTCATCCATTGAGTTCTTAGATACAGTTCAGTTATTCAGATCTCAATCAGTTATTCAGACCTAGGGTTCCCAAATTCTATATAATTATTATAGTTCAGTTCCTATGGTAGTATATATATAATTCATCATGTGTTTTCTTGAGAACCTAGGATAGTCATGTATTCAGAATTCTATAACCCTAGTATATTGTGATGTCAGTACCTTAAACTCAAGCATACTAGACAGATATTGCAGTCAGTTATAATTCAGTATTAGAATGCCATAAGTTCTCAGTATTATTATTATTATGATGATGATGTTGCATTCTCAGAGAAATCAGTATTTGATCCATCCAGTATTTCAGCTTGCATTTCATTGCTTATGTATTCAGTTGGGAGTAGGCTTAGCACCGAACGGATGAAGGGATGAAGGCTCACCCATCAGTTTAGGCTGAGATCTTTGGTAGAAGTCTCGGAGTCATAGAACTACGGCGCTACCGTAGGTTCTAAAAGGGTCACCCATAAGATTAGGCTTGACACCCTTGTCCCTTGTGGACATCAGCTTAGTGGATCCACGTCAGACTTGTTTGTACCCTTAGTAGGGTATAAACACCCTTCCATCCAGGGTTACAGGTTGGCCTCATAGTTAGCTTAGCTTTGGTATATCAGTTAATAGTAGCTCCCACAGTCAGACTCATATTACATTGACCATGTACTCAGTATATATTTCAGTTATTCAGTTTAGTTCAGCATGCTATAGTACTCATGATTAGTTACATGGTCACTACATTCATTTTATCCTTCGGTTCATATTTCAGTATGTATTTCCATGTTCAGTATTCATGTTTTATAGCTTTGCATATATACCGCATGCTCAGTACATTCGAAGTACTAATGCATACATTTGTGTTACATCTTATCATGATGTAGGTTCAGGCATTCAACATCCAGGCCACGCTTAGCTCGACTTCCAGTCCTTACTCAGCAGCTTTAGTGTTGAGTCCTCATCGTTCGAGGACGATAGATATGCTTTCATTTCAGTCTTATATTTTAGTTTTTAAACTTTTATAGTTAGCTGGGGGCTTGTCCCAGTAACTCATTTTGGTTAGAGGCTTTTAGACACAGAACTAGAATCAGCTTTTGGATTGTCAATTTTATGTTCAAACTTACTATATTCTTAGATATTAATATATTCAGATATGCTTGGATTAATTTTTTTAACTTATTTATTTAAATCAGTATAGCTTCTGCACAGATTATATTTGATTTTAAAATGCCTAGATATGCCAGACCATGGGTTAGCTTGGGGTCACTTGTCACACTAAGCACTGTGTTACATCTAGGGGGTAGCCTCGGGGCGTAAAAAGGTGGATTTTCATAAACAAATTAGATGAATAAAATATAATCACTCATAAAAAAGCTAGATTAGTAGTTTAGGGGTTTAATCAGGAGAAAGGCATTGATTATAATGAAACTATTGCACCTATTGCTCGATTAGAAGTTATCAGGATGTTGATTACCTTTGCTGCTGACATGGAATTCACCCTTTATCAAATGGATGTGAAGAGTGCATTCTTGAATGAATACCTATAAGAAGAAGTATATGCGAAACAACCACCTGAATTTGAATATCACGAGCAGTCTGACCATGTATATAAGTTAGACAAAGCCTTGTGTAGACTTAAAAAGGCACCAAGAGCATAGTATGATAGGTTGTCAAAATTCCTGCTTGATAACAACTACGCTCGCGGAAAAAATTGACAATATATTATTTGTAAAGAAGACTGGAGGAAATTTGTATGTATAAGTGTACATTAATGACATCATATTCAGAGCCACCGATAATGACTTATGCAAAGAGTTTGTCAGGCTATTGAGTGGTGAATTTTACATGAGCATGATTGGAGAACTCATATTCTTCTTAGGACTCCAAATTAAGCAAACCCCATTAGGAACATCGATCCATAAATAGAAATACATCAAGGAACTACTAAAATGATTTGAGATAGAAAACTCCAAGGCAAATAGTACCCTGGTAAGCACTAGCACTAAGTTGGATCTTGATAAACATGGTTCATCGGTTACAAAAAATAAGTATCGTAGGATGATTTGATCTTAGATATATCTAACCACCATCCATCCAAACATTGTGTACAGTGTAGGACCACTACTAAAAAAGGGTAAAAAGAGACGGTCAAAAGGGACGTTGTCTGTCGCTTTTTTGGCTAAAAGAGATGGAAAAGCAACGGACTCACTTCCGTGGGAAAGTGGTTAGTCGCTTTTCCAAAAGTGACAGACAACATTGCTTTAAAAGCAACGGACAGCGATGCAAATTAAAAAACGATGAGTTTTTTTCTTTTTTCCAGAAAATCAATGTTGTCCGTCGCTTTTTCTGGTAAACTTTTTCCAGAAAGGTGACAGACTGCATCAATTTTTCTGGGAATTTTTTAAAAAATTCCAGAAAAGCAATGGATAAAAGAGACCCTGTCCGTCGCTTTTCTGTATTTTTTCCATCTGCAAAAATCTGTATTTTCAATATGCATCACCTGTCATTTACAAAACTAATTCAAAATAGCCTAAATCAGCCCTAATTGCTTCCACAACATTCATAATAAGATTCAATCATAACAAAAACTAAATACGAAGTAATAATATCACTAAACACATAAAAGATCTACCAAAAGGACCTATAAAGTATTCAATAACTTAAAAAAGTATCAAAATGTGTCAAAATATCAAAAATTATAAATGAGTAAATCCTAATGGGGGTAGTATCTACATACTCCTCCTCATTTTCACTAGTCTCAGTCACATTGTCACTTGATGATGAGGAGGAAGGAGTATGATTTGCACTACGATGGTGATGACCAACCAAGGATGATACTTGTTCTTGAAGAGACTAGACGATCTTGGATAAATCTTTATCGGTCTCAGCCCATTTTCTCTCAGATTCTGTCAAGGCCTGAGTAAGCTATGTGATCTGCTGTGACATATGTGCAAGTTGAACACCATCAATCACCTCAGCCTGGCGCGAGGATCTAATACCTTCCAGTCATGACTAGATTTGTCGCACATCATTCCTAAAGGCTAGACCATAGGCTCTCCCCTTTTGTCTCCCCCTATCACTTTTTCGATCCATATTTGAATGGATTCCTTCTTTGTAGGCTGGGTCGACAAGCCCTAACTTTCTGAGTCTGGCTGTACTCAAACAAAATACATCTAAACTCATCCTGCATATAAAAAAATAAAAATTATAATATATACATAATAAATAGAGATATATACATGTTAGTACTTTAATTATATCTAAAATTTAAAACTTACATAGGCGTCTTGAGCCCTCTGCTCAACCCGTACATCCAGATCTGACTCATTTTTTTCTATCTTATGTGGCCTCTCCAAAAGAGCTCAGCTTGAGTTGGAGGGCGCCCCAATTCCTTCTCCTGCAAATAAATAAAATTTAACATAATCAAGTAATTAAAATTATTTAATCAAATTTATATAAACATATAAGTTAAAAGGTTAATATTATTACTTACCATTTTCCTTTCAACATCCGCTACACTCTTTGCACCCATAGTGTGCAACGATCCACCTTTGACACTGCTTCTGGCTTTCTTTCTTTGTTCAAACAATGTTCTGAACTCTTATGAATTCCAATATTCTTTAAGCTGCTCATGAAAATGAGGTAGAATCCAAAATCCACACATTTTACTATCCCAATTTTTTTTAAGCCATTGGTGTAGTCTGACACCGGTCTTCCACTCGAAAGTAGTGGAAATGATCTTATTGTACTTTCGCTTCCAAGTACACATTGTCTGAAAGAGAGAAATGACTAGTGTTAGATGATATATATATATACCTTAAACTGATCAAACATGAACATGACCTGTTTGATCATTTCTAGAATGTCCTGACAGGAGTGCCAAAGTTCTGTAAAAAGCCTCTTAATTGCCTCTTTTAGAGCATGTTTGGGATCTTTCATGGGATACCACATGTAAAGAACATAATAAGCATGTCATCAAGTGATAAATAATTAATTAAGATGAAAAAACAAACTTATCAATTAATTAGAAAAAACTTATGATGATCCATCAGGCTGAATCAGGAATCTACCAATGGCGTCCTTCTCACCGGGTCTCAGATCCACCTCCTCTTCCTCCTCAAAAAGTGATGATGTAGGTAATGGCAGAAGTGTATAATGCTGAGTCAATATGAGAGTAAAAGTCTATGTGTCAGACTCAGAGTTGGTATCTCTAAGTTGCAAACCTGATATGTGAGGAGAAGAAGAATCACGTGGGGATGGAGTACCAGATGATAATCTGATAGTCCCGCTGCCATGTGACGGAGGCATAGTGGGTGTAGGCATGAAAGTGTGATGATGAGAAGTAGTGGGTCTAGGACCATGATAATCTGCGAGATTTCCAGTGCCATAGGGGATAGACACTGGTGGAAAAGAGCGAATATGTGGTGAAGATGAAAGACGGCCTGGAATATCGTCATGCTCTATAGGCCTCCTATAGCTCTTCCTAGACTTGCTAGTTCTCTTACTAGGATGACCTCGATCACCATCACCTGATGACATCTGTATGCATAACCCAAAACTAATTCAAAATTTCCAAATTCAAGAACCTAATTCAAAACTAACACTAACCTAAAGTTGAAAACTAATAGCAATCATTAACCTAAACTAAAGTTCACAAAGACTAACCTAAACTAGCAAGCTATTCAAGGTTCACAAACTAACATTAATGTAATAAACTAACACTTAATTCAAGTACCTAGCTAATTCAAGAACCTATATAATTCAAGTACCTAGCTAATTCAAGAACCTATATAATTCAAGTTCAAAAAAGAATCTAAAGTTTAAAACTTCTTAACACAAAACTAACAATTGAAACTAACAAAATTAACTTAAAAAGGCTTAAATTTAAAAAACTAAGATTCAAGAACCTAATTCAAGAAGTTAAAGTTGAAAATTAATTCAAGATTCTAAAATAAAACCCAAAACTAATTCAAGAACCTATTTCAAATTCAAAGTTCCCAAATTCAAGTACCTAATTCAAGAATGATGTGCCAGGATTCAACAACACATTTGATGCCTTTAACTAAGAATACTCGCGAGTTTTCAAGCAATTTTTGTGGTTTTTGATGTTTTATTGTTATATTTGCAGGGAATGGAGCTAGAGATGGAAACGGAAGAAAAAATGTTCAAAAACCTCAACTGGTTAAGCCTGACGGCTGGCATGACTGACCGTCACACCTGTGACTGGCCGTCAGCCAGACCGTCAGAACAAGAGAGCAAGTTCATCAAGCACTGCCTAGGAGTGACGGCCCATCTGACGGCCCGTCACTGTCCTGACGGACCGTCACCATGGCCACCAAGATAAAACAGAAAACACTGTAAGTCGTCACTGGTCAGACGACTTACCAGAATTTACCAGCAAGTCGTCACAGGCCCAACGACTTACCAAAATTTCCCAGCAAGTTGTCACAGGCCCAACGGCTTACCAGAAAATACTAGCAAGTCGTCATCGCGTCGACGACTTACCTGAAGATTTGCCTGGGAGCTCACTGTTTTTTAGCTTTGACAGCTCAAGTGACGGCCAGTCACATGCATGACAGTCCGTCAGGCGACCCGTCAAGGCGAAGCGGGATTCTAAAAATTCTATTTTTGGACTTTATTTCCTGGACTGCTATAAATACCCAGTGTTAGGGTTATTTTATTATTCATTAACCAAGATTTCTAGAGACTATTTTGAGCCACTTTTTGAGAGGAAAAATACGACATACACATTTCTATCTTCTTCTTTGATTACTCTTGGGATTTTTGGCTTCTTGTTCTTGGATAATTGAAGTAAATTTCATACTATTTGTAAGAATCCTTCTCTTATTATGAATATGATTTTCTTCTATTTTTTTAATAGCATGAGTAGCTATTTTTCCACAACTAGGATTGTGGGAGCCATGGCAAAAGTAACAATATAGATTTCGGGTAGTGTAGGGTTCAATTTATATGTTGTCACGTTGTTAATCATTCATTATTTACGTTTTCTAATGGTTGCAAACATTAGAACATACCTAGGTTTGTTTTTCATGAACAAAGAGATTAAAACTGGGAAATTTGATTAACTACGAGGATTCGAGACTACCAACTCTCAGCTTATGATTAATGTTGTAACTAGATTAATTTACTTGATGTTTAGGATTGAAATAAGAAAGTTCCGCTTTTCAAGTTTGAGAGAATTGAAAAGGAAATTCATCTATTTGGTTGAGAAACGTTTAGATGATACCATTAATTCAATCACATCGTGATATACATATAGAAAGAACTCGGTTAAGCTTTGAGTCGAAATTGTTACGACGCCATGGTGAACACTTCCCTAGTTTATTCTCACATTGATTATAAACTCTTGAAAATTTGTTGCTTGTTAGTTAACTTGTGTGAATTTGACATTTAAACCCCCCCAAATTACCGGAAACTATCGATTACTAGTCAACTAAATTACTAACGACTTAATTTACACTTTATTCCCTGTCGGATCGACCCCAACCTTGGTTGGATTCTATATTTGATGACGACCACTTACGCTTCTTATTTGGAGTTGTAATTTGGGCGTATCAAATTTTAGCGCCATTGCCGGGGAATACGGTTGTTTATTAAGTCCGGTGTGTTTATTTGACTCTTAGTCATATTTCCTGCTTTTACTTTTATTTGTTGTTTTTGTTTGTTACAGGGTACATAGTTGTGCATGCCAAGTACCCGACGCTCGGGTGAATCAACATTACCTTACGATCCCAAGCTTGCTAGAACGTTAAGGCGAACCATGAATGCACAACAACAAGAGGCAGCGAGACTCGTTGCAGCTCAGCGAGCCCAACAACATTTGAATGCTGATGATATTGAGGATGATGTTGGGCTGGAGGAAGAGGCTGTAGTGGGTGAGGGCAGACCAGCTGATATTGTTAACAATAATGCTCCAGCCGATCAGAGGCCACAACAGCGAGGTAGAGGTCGACAGCAACCAAAACAGTATGCTTTGGATGATGATAAGGATATCGACTTGGATGGAGTTGGTGCTACGGGCGCCATTGTTCTCCCTCCGCTATCACCTGGAGCTAAGTTCAACATTACTAGCACGATAATTCAGCTGTTGAACTTAAAGGGACTGTTCCGTGGTGTTGCTGGTGATGATCCAAACTGACACCTGATGAATTTTGTGGGTATCTGCAAGTCGTTCGAATTTCCTAGAGTAAGTCAGATAGTGATCAGGCTCAGGTTGTTTCCATTGTCTCTGTCTGATGAGGCAGCATTATGGTTGACAGAGCTAACCCCCGACTCTATCACAACCTGGGAGAGTTGAAAGGAGCTTTCCTAGAAAGGTTTTTTCCTTCCTTTAGGATGATACAGTTGAGGGATGAAATTAGCAACTTCAGACAACAACCTCATGAGGCTTTACATGAGACTTGGTTGCGGTTCAATAAGAAGCTGACACAATGCCCGAACCATCAGTTGACCGACAATTTCCTAATGAAGACATTCTACAGGGCACTAAATTCGGCTACCAAGCCGACACTGGATAATGCAGCAGGTGGAGCATTTATGGGTCTCACTTTTATTGAGGCCACAACTATTTTGGACCGGCTCACCAAAACCAACAGGGCCTGGAATACACGGGATACATAGGTAGCAGCTAGCACTTATGCAGTTGGTATGTCAGCAGAGCAGCGCAAGAAGGAGGAAGAGCGGGACCAAGATATGGCCCATCTAAAAATGCAAATGGACCTACTGACAAAGCACTTGTTGTCAGGAGGTATTGAGAAAGTGAAAGTTGTGGGTTCCCAAAGTAGAGCAACAGAGTGTGTGTCTGATGAGGAGGCCAATTATTTGGGTGGTTTCCAGGCTTATGGCCAAGGAAACCAAGGTCGGAACAATTACTATGAAAATCCAGGTTATAAGAGTCGAGAACAAGGTGATTGGAGGGCAAAGACGATAGAGGTGGATTATACATACCACCTGGGAATCGTGACAAAGCTAGCAATGAGTCAGGGACGTCCAAACTAGAGAATATGATGGCTAAGATGTTGTTAAAGGTAGAATCGACTGACTCCGGGGTAAAGGAGATGAGGACTGAATTATCAGCAATGAGTCAGGTAGTGTATTCACATTCCACCTCGATTAAGCAATTAGAGCAGCAAGGGAATCAAATCTCGACGTCTCTAAATCAAAGGAAGACAGGTACCTTGCCGAGTGACACCATTCAAAACCCGAGGAATGATGGGAGTTGTATGGCGATCACTACGAGAAGCGGTAAAATATTATTGGAATTATATCCGGTACTTCAGACTCAGAAAGGTAATATTGTTGAGGAAGATGAGTTAGTAGATGCTGAAAATATGGTCGATGAGGGTGTGAGGGTATCTGTTGAAAAACCCATTGTGGTAGAGGATGCTACTCAAGTGCTCACGGATAAAAGCAAGGAAGTTGAAAAACTTCCAACTATGATGCATCGGCCACCGCCTCCTTTTCCACAACGGTTGAAGAAAAAAGTGGAAGATAGCAAGTTCCTCAAGTTCATGACCATGCTCAAGCAGATATCAGTGAAAATCCCACTGGTGGATGCTCTTGAACAAATGCCCGGATATGCCAAGTTCATGAAGGACTTGATTACTAAGAAGAGGTCAGTGAGCTTTGAACCAGAAGATAACCTCCACCACTGCAGTGCTATTTCTTCAAGATCGTTAGTGGAAAAGAAGGAAGATCCAGGTGCTTTTAATGTTCCCTGTACTATTGGGAAATTCAACTTTGAAAAAGCCTTATGTGATCTTGGTGCTAGCATCAACTTGATGCCGCTAGCAGTCTATAAATAGTTGGGTTTGGGAGCTCCCAAACCAACTACCATGAGGGTGTTAATGGCTGACCGTTCAGTAAAGTAACCGGTGGGAATATTGTATGATGTGCTGGTAAAGATTGGTAAGTTTATATTCCCAGCTGACTTTGTAATATTAGATTGCAAAGTGGATTTTAAAGTTCCCATAATCTTGGGATGACCATTGTTAGCCACTGCAAGAGTGTTGGTCGATATGGAAAGAAACGAACTGACATTCAGATTGAACAATGAATTGGTAAAGTTTGATGTGTGTTAATTGATGAAGCCACCAAGAGACATCAGGGTGGTCTCGATTATAAATGTTATTGATGAAGCCCCTACGGATGTGCATATTGAGGAGAAGGGTTTTGTTGAGACCCTAGCTGTTATGAGAATGATGTTGGGATCACAAGAAGAGAAACCTATAGAGGAAGGTGGTGAGAACAAATCAAGGAAAAGAAAACACCGCAAGAGAACCAGCAAAGAAAAAGAGTTAGAAAGAGTAAAGAAGTTGTCTCGACTATCTGAGGAGCCGATAAAAGAGGAAGTTGGAGCTCAACAGGATGATGTCGCTTGCACCTATTCCAGAGATTTCACCTGCTTTGGAGACCCTGGCGGTCTCCAACATCATGCCAGACTCTGAGTCCTATGGGCTTCACAGGTATTCCTTTATCTCGCAGTTTAGATGCCATATGTGTACATTGGGGAAAATGCATGAAGTTAAGTTGAGGGTGTTGGGATACCTGTGAGTCTGTCACCACCAAGGGTTTTTGTTGCCGTGTTTCTTTTCTCTCGATGCGCTATCTAGTAGAATCGGCATGTTTAGGTTGTCTTTTAATTTTTTTTTCATGAAAGTTGAACTAAAAGGAGCCCTTTTTTTTCGTGAAAGTTGAAATAAAAATAGCCCCCCCTAAAAAAGTTGATTTTGTACTTAGGTTTGAAACGATTGACTATTCTGGATCCTTGAATGTCATGGTGTGGTTGTGATTGTAATAATTATGCTTAAGCCGAGCTGTTGTTTTGATAGTTGGTAGTGTTATGGGTTCTTGGTGCCAAGTGCGTGTGAGCTTATTGTTATAAATTCTTACTCTAGGCATGCATCTAGAACTTGCCCAGTCTATTTTGTTGAGCTTGAAGTTGGTTGCTTAGGAAAGGATCACAGGCCCTTTTTTGTGTGCATTCCACTTAGCCTAAAAGACTATCCAAGTGTAAATAACTCCTTTGATCCCTGTTTGAGCCAAAGTTGACTTTTTTCTTTCGATAACCTTTTACCTTCCCCTTTTAACTCTGAATCTCTATTCTGGCCCTGGTCCCTCCTTGGACATCGTGCACCTCAACTCAGGCAATTAGCCTAAGTTGAGGGTGGCTACTGTAGAGGTACATGACAAGAAAAATGGGATTGTGCTTAGTTGGTTGTTGTTGGGATAGAAAGTCCAGGTGTGTGCCAAATGAAAAGTCAGAAAAAGAACTGAAAAAAAAAGAAAAAGAGTTATCATGTTAAAAAGGCCACACTTGTAGCAAGAAATAAAGAAATCAAAGGTGATTATGACTGGATGGAAAAAGGTTGAATGCAAATTATAGGTCGATGATTACAAGGAGGGCTTAGCCACTACTCCCTAAAATGTATCCTACCTGCACCCAAAGCCTCATTACAAGCCAAAACAAGTCTTGTAGTGATCCTGAGCGGCTTTCTGAAAAACTGAAATAGAATAGCAAGGTCAAGCTTATGGCATCGCATATGCATTGTTTGAAATCGTTTGTGAGTGAGAGCGCCTTACCTAATCCCAAATCTTGTGTGTGGGACTTCTTTGTGGTGAGGGCACCGAGATTTATGTATCATCTATTGACTGTTGGGATAGCTGTTGTGTGTGTATGTAAAATATTCTATCATATCAGAATGACATGTTTGGATCCTTGCAAGTTAGCGTTTCATACATTTGTGTGCTACCGGGGGGCTTGATTTAAATTTAATAGACTGTTGAGTGGCCATGATTTGCTAGAGATATGTGTTTGTATTCTTAGTTGAGTCGTCATTTTGTTTTTGTTGTCATGTTGCTTGAGGACAAGCGAACGTTTTAAGTTGAGGGTGTTGATGTGCCAGGATTCTACGGCACATTTGACTCCTTTAACTAAGAATACTCGCGAGTTTTCAAGCAACTTTTGTGATTTTTGATGTTTTATTGTTATATTTACAGGGAATGGAGCTAGAGATGAAAACGGAAGAAAAAATGTTCAAAAACCTCAACTGGTTAAGCCTGACGGCTGGCATGACAGACCGTCACACCTGTGACTGGCCGTCAGCCAGGCCGTCAGAACGAGATAACAAGTTCATCAAGCACTGCCTAGGAGTGACGGCCCATCACTGGCCTGACGGACCGTCACCCAGGACACCAAGATAAAACAGAAATCACTGTAAGTCGTGACTGGGCGGACGACTTACCAAAATTTACCAACAAGTCATCACAGGCCCAACGACTTACCAGAATTTACCAACAAGTCGTCACAGGCCCAACGACTTACCAGAAAATACTAGCAAGTCGTCATCGCGTCGATGAATTACCTGAAGATTTGCTTGGGAGCTCACTGTTTAGCTTTGACGGCTCAAGTGACGGCCAGTCACATGCATGACGGTCCGTCAGGCGACCCGTCAAGGCGAAGCGGGATTCCGAAAATTCTATTTTTGGACTTTATTTCCTGGACTGCTATAAATACCCAGTGTTAGGGTTATTTTATTATTCATTACCCAAGATTTCTAGAGACTATTTTGAGCGACTTTTTGAGTTCGATTACTCCTGCGATTTTTGGCTTCTTGTTCTTGGATAATTGAAGTAAATTTCATACTATTTGTAAGAATCCTTCTCTTATTATGAATATGAGGTTAGCAAAGGCTAGAGAGAGGAGGACCCAGGACCTTGACCTAGTGAAGTGCATCAAGGATGAAAATGGCAAAACACTAGTAGACGAGGTACTCATTAGGAGGAGGTGGCAGTCTTACTTCCATGGACTCTTAAATGAAGAGGGGGACAAAAGCTTTGAGTTGGGAGATTTGGCACACTCAGAGAGGCGTCGGGACTATGATTATTGTAGCCGTATAAAGGCTGAAGAGGTTAAGGTTGCGATTAGTAAGATGCGAAGGGGTAGGGCGACGGGGCCAGATGAGATTCCCGTGGATTTTTAGAAAAGCTCGGGTGAGACAGGTGTGAAGTGGCTAACCGAGTTGTTTGATGGTATTTTTAGAACGGCAAAGATGCCTGAAGCTTGGAGATGGAGCACGATGATTCCTTTGTACAAGAACAAGGGTGATATTCAGAGTTGCAACAACTATAGGGGTATCAAATTGCTAAGCCACACTATGAAGGTCTGGGAGAGGGTAGTGGAGTTGAGGTTGAGACAGATCGTGCCTATTTCAGAGAACCAGTTCGGCTTTATGCCAGGACGCTCGACTACAGAAGCTATTCATCTCCTTAGAAGACTGGTGGAGCAGTACAGGGAAAGGAAGAAGGACTTGCACATGGTGTTCATCGATCTAGAAAAGGCGTATGATAAAGTCCCTAGGGAGGTCCTTTGGAGGTGCTTGGAGGCTCGAGGTGTACCCGTGGCGTACACCAGATCAATTAAGGACATGTATGAGGGGGCTAAGACTCGCGTTAGAACTGTGGGAGGAGATTCGGAGCACTTTCCCGTGTTGATGGGGTTGCACCAGGGATCGACCCTTAGCCCATTTCTATTTGCCTTGGTAATGGATGTATTGACGCGGCATATACAAGGTGAGGTGCCATGGTGCATGTTATTTGCGGATGATGTAGTTTTGGTGGACGAGACTCGCGGAGGAGTTAATGCTAAGTTGGAGGTTTGGAGACAGACCCTCGAGTCGAAGGGGTTTAGGTTGAGCAGGACCAAGACTGAATATATGGAGTGCAAGTTCAGTGAGGCGACTCAGGATGATGACGTAGAAGTGAAGCTGGATACACAGGTCATCCAAAAGAAAGGGAGTTTCAAGTATCTTGGGTCTGTTATCCAAGGAAGTGGAGAGATTGATGAGGATGTCACCCATCGTATTGGTGTTGGGTGGATGAAATGGAGGCTCGCATCTGGAGTCTTGTGCGATAAGAAGGTGCCTACTAAACTTAAAGGCAAATTCTACAGAGTGGTGGTCCGACCAGCTTTGATGTATGGAGTGGAGTGTTGGCCAGTGAAGAACGCCCATATTCAAAAGATGAAGGTGGCGGAGATGAGGATGTTGCGATGGATGTGCGGGTATACTAGGAGAGATAGGATTAGGAATGAGGATATCCGAGATAAGGTGGGTGTGGCGTCGGTGGAAGATAAGATGCGGGAAGCGAGGTTGAGATGGTTCGGCCATGTGAGGAGGAGAGGCACGGATGCTCCAGTGCGGAGGTGTGAGAGGTTGGCTATGGATGGTTACAGGAGAGGACGAGGTAGACCGAAAAAATATTGGGGAGAGGTGATTCGACAGGACATGGCGCAGTTGCAGCTTACCGAGGACATGACCCTAGATAGGAAGGTGTGGAGGACGCGGATTAGGGTAGAAGAGTAGTAGATAGAAGGGGGGTAGGCTAGTAGGTAGGAGTGTTTTTTTTTCCTTATTGTACCGACTAGTAACCGTAGTGTTACGCTTATAGTTTCTTGTTCTTGGATTCCTCGTGGTAGTATTGTGTGGCAGTGCTCTGTTATGTCTGTCTGTTGTTTGTTACTGCGTATTACTTCCTACCGTCGCTTGTAATTTTATCTTGTTTTTTTATCCTGTATCATTGATATGCCCTTTGTAGCCTATTTTTAGACTATTTTGTCTTGAGCCGGGGGTCTATCGGAAACAGCCTCTCTACCTCACTCTGAGGTAGTGGTATGGTCTGCGTACACTCTACCCTCCCCAGACCCCACGATGTGGGAATACACTGGGTATGTTGTTGTTGTTGTTGTTGTTGATTTTCTTCTATTTCTTTAATAGCATGAGTAGCTAATTTCCCACAACTAGGGTTGTGGGAGCCATGGCAAAAGTAACAATATAGCTTTCGGGTAGTGTAGGGTTCAATTTATATGTTGTCACGTTGTTAATCATTCATTATTTATGTTTTCTAATGGTTGCAAACATTAGAACATACCTAGGTTTGATTTGCTTGAACAAAGATATTAAAACCAGAAAATTTGATTAATTATGAGGATTCGAGACTACCAACTCTCGTCTTATGATTAATGCTGTAACAAGATTAATCTACTTTATGTTTAGGATTGAAATAAGAAAGTTCACCTTTTCAAGTTCGAGAGAATTGAAAAGGAAATTCGTCTATTTGGTTGAGAAACGTTTAGATGATACCATTAATTCAATCACATCGTGATATACATATAGAAAGAACCCAGTTAAGCTTTGAGTCGAAATTGTTACGACGCCATGGTGAACACTTCCCTAGTTCATTCTCTCATTGATTATAAACTCTTGAAAATTTGTTGCTTGTTAGTTAACTTGTGCGAATTTGACATTTAAACCCCCCCCAAATTACCGGAAACTATCGATTACTGGTCAACTAAATTACTAACGAATTAATTTACACTTTATTCCCTGTGGGATCGACCCCAACCTTAGTTGGGTTCTATATTTGACGACGACCGCTTACGCTTCTTAATTGGAGTTGTAATTTGGGCGTATCAAAAAACCTATATAATTCAAGTTAAAAAAAGAACCTAAAGTTGAAAACTTCTTAACCCAAAACTAACAATTTAAACTAACAAACTTAACTTAAAAAAACTAAGATTCAAGAACCTAATTCAAGAAGTTAAAGTTGAAAACTAATTCAACATTCTAAAACAAAACCCAAAACTAATTCAAGAACCTATTTCAAATTCAAAGTTCTCAAATTCAAGTTAATTAATAATCTAATTCAAGAAACTAATTTCAAATTTAAGTACCTAATTCACAAGACTAACTTAAACTAAGGTTCACAAGACTAACCTAAACTAAGGTTCACAAGCTAATAGCAAGCATTTACCTAAACTAAGGTTCACAAACTAATAGCAAGTCTAAACTAAGGTTCACAAACTAATAGCAAGTCTAAACTAAGGTTCACAAACTAATAGCAAGCTTAAACTAAGGTTCACAAACTAATAGCAACCCTAAACTAATGTTCACAAACTAATAGCAAGCATAAACTAAGGTTCACAAACTAATAGCAAGCCTAAACTAAGGTTCACAAAATAATAGCAAGCCTAAACTAAATAAAGTTCATAAATTAAGAATATAATCTAAAAAAAAAATTCACTATCAATTTTTTCACATATCAATTTTTACTATCAATTTCTCAAAATCCTAGTCTAGAATTCAACAAAAACAACAATATATACACCCTAGTCTAGAATTCAACAACAATAACATACCCTAGTCTAGAATTCACTATCAAATTTCCAAATTAAAAATACCCGAATTAAACCCTAACCTTCAAATAAATAAAAAAACTAACCTCAAAATCGGAGGAGGTTGGAGGGCGGAGGCAGCGGTGGTAGAGGTAGCGGCGGTAGAGGCAGCAGTGGCAGAGGAGAGGAGAGGAGGAGAGAAAAGAGAAAGAGATAAACTGAGGGAAAGAGACCCGATGGGGTCTTTATAAAAATAAAAAAGTTACGGACAACGTCGCTTTGTTCGTCGCTTTTTTAAATGAGTTGACCACGTATTGACCAAAAAACGACAGATAAAAGAGATGGTGTCCTTGATTTTTTATTTTTTTAATATAAATTAAAATTTTAAAAAAGCGACGGACAACATCGTTATTTTTAATTTTTTTTTTTTAATAATTGCGATGATGTCCGTTGCTTATATTAAAAAATAAATATTAATTATTTATAAATAATTTTGGCACAAAAATTCATGCAAAAAAATGATGAAAAAAGTGACGCTGTCCGTCGCTTTTGTAAAGAAAAATTATAAATTAAAAAACAAATAGAAAAGCAACGGACAACGTCGCTTTTGCCATCGCTTTTCTTGAGTGACGCTGTCAGTCACTTTTTTATCCGTCTCTTTTTAAGCTGTGTTTAGTAGGGGACTTTATACTAGGTTCCAATCCAAAGTCCAAAGCAAATGAGTCACATTTGAAGACTGTAAAATGAATATCAAGATATTTGAATGGCACTCAAGATCTGGTTCTCTGGTACCCCACTAGAGACTCCTTCAAATTAGTTGGGTATGCTAATGCATACTATGCAGAGTATCTGGTTGATTATAAAAGCACCTATAGTATGGATCATGCCTGATCTCTTGGGCCACTAAAAATCAGTACTCAGTTGCTCTCTCCACTACTAAAGATGAGTATGTAGTTGCAGCATCTTGTTGCACTCAATTATTGTTGATTAAGCAATAATTGGAAAACTATGATATGAAGATGGACCACATTCCCATTATGTGTGATAACATAACTTTCATAAATATGGCCAAGAACTCGTAGGTACCTGTGCATGTGAGGCATTGATCTGTCCTAGAAACGGCAGTAGCGGCGTGAGGAGTTAATGACTGGACATGCTACAACCTAGAGATCACCAGGCAGCTTTTTTGCTCTATGGGGATTGGGGGCATAGCACAATTCTTCTTGGAGGACTTCTTAAACAAAACGTATTACGGAAAAAAGAGCATTCGTAGCATCCATTCCTGGGGGATAAGATGAAGTTGTTCACCAAAAATGAACAAAGCACATTAATATGAGACATCATTTTCTGAGAGATAATATAGAAAAAGGAAACATAGTTGTGTGATTCTGCAATATTGACGATCAAGTGACAGATATATTCACAAAAGCATTGGAAAGAGATCATTTTGAGAAAAATCAAGTAGAGCTGGGTTTAATCAAGCTGCACTAACACGATAGATCTCCCCCCCAAAATTATTGGCTAAGATATGAGTGAGTGGCTTATGGAAACTCCAGGTGAACTTTGACTAACTCAATTACTAACTCAATTTTGTACCTTGACAGGTACACATGTCTAACACCATTCTAATTATATGCTTGAGAGGTCTACTGATATTACACCTATTTTCCAATGTAACAGAACATTGTCATCAAGAATATGGAAAAAGGAACCTAGTTCATGAAGTTCTACTCAGAATTAAGTACCAATTCCCTTGATAAAATCTTAAGTATGTGCTATCTCAACTTGCATGATAATTAGCATTCTCTCACTCAGTATTTTCATGTGCATCTGGGACCTTGTCCATGAATCTCTAATTGGTCTATTTCTATTGGGCGCTAAAAATCTGAGTGTGTAGGCCCCACATGTCAAATCACCAAAAATATAGGACCCTTCCTCTTCCTTTTTCTTTTCAAAATCTACTTCTCTTCTCTCATTCAAAATCCACTCTAAAACTCCTCAGATTATATTTCTTCATATTTATCTCTCTCACTTTAATGACATCATTCTCTTTTTGTCTCTCTAAATACCTACCATGTCTTCTCCTTCAAACTCAGAACATCCCACTCCAGTCATTATCAACCCTGCCCTCATGTTGATTAACTACTCTGATGATGAGGAATCGTCTCCTCTAGCAACTGCCACTGTTCACTCTCTAACTTTAGTGGTGAGTGAATTGATTGATCTGATCATCTCTCTAGTGACCTCTTTAATTCCATCAACACCACCATCCAAAACCTCTAATATTCTAGAACCATCTCTTGTTGATCGTTCTTCAACTCTAAACCTTATCTTGCCTCCATCTCAAACCCTAGCTCTATAAATTCTATCAACTTCGATCTCTCTCTCAAACCCTAGCCCCAGAAATTCTCACTTCAGAAAACCCCCTCTCTCAACCCTTACCTCTAGCACTTCCACCATCTAAGACCCCTATATCTCCTTCTCTTTTGTCTGACCCATATTGCTTTAAGAGGTACCTAACTCCTCGTTGAAGGTATTCCTAAATCTGTAGTTTTTGGGTTACTTGTTCCTCTAAAGGCCCTGGGAATGTAGGTGGTATTCTATATGAGACAACTTCTGATTTTAGGAATATCATTCCTATTGGTGCTCAGTTGTTAGATATTAGGGAGAAGTAGGCTAAGAAAACCCCCAAATCCTCTGGACCTTCAAAAACTCAGTCATCTCATTCTAATCCCAAGTCTGTTCCCCCTTCTCATTTGAATCGAAGCAAACGTAAGGCAGAACTAGAAAAGGTGACCCTGGCTGCCAAGATATGTCGTGGTTCTAGTGCTTCTTGATTGGTGACCGGTGATCACACCAGTATTAAAAACTAATCAATGATGATGATACTTCTGATGAGAAATTGGTCTCCACTACTTCCCCTTCCACCACCCCTCCAGCCCACAATCCACCATGACTGCAGTTCCAACAACCTCTCCACAAACCCAATCCTTTCAGAAACCTGGTTCCTCCTTGTGTGCCCCTACTTCTTAGAAGCCTCTAACCAAGAATATGATGAAGTTTCTCACCTTGGAAAAGGATCGTTATTGTGGTGCTCAAAATATGTTGAAAGGGAGGATCATGGATCCTAGTGTGGTTGTTGTTCCAGGGATGCTAGGGCTAGTGGGTATTAAAATTTCAAAGATGGGTTCACTTATTTGTTAGGCGTCTGTCCTTCTTGTACATGGAGGAGGTTGTGGCTTTCTACTTAGATCTAATAATTGTTGAGACTGGTGTTCTAAGCACTGCTGTGAAGGGGATTCTGATAGTGTTTGATGTTGAGAAGCTTGGAAAAATTCTGAAGTTACCTCTAGGAAGGTATGCAGACTATGATGTGGACAAGACGTATATTGATACTCTTGCTACCAAGTTTTCCCAAGGGCAGGCAGTTGATGTCACAAAAAGGGTGTTGAAGGGTTCTATGTTACCTCATCATAGGCTTTTGCTTGAATTGGTGAATAAAGTGTTGCTCCCTCGAGTTAAGAGGCGTCATAAAGAAGTTCATCATGATCTGTGTATGATAGAGGCTCTGGACTCTTAAAAACATGTCAATCTATCGGTTCTTATGATCAAGCACACGACTAGGGTGATCAGCCCTGACAAATAAGAGTATGCGTTGGCTTATGGGTATTTATTGTCTCGATTGTTTGCTGCCTTTGAGGTTCCTTGTGCTGATGGTAGGTGTGCACCAAGCAAGAGATGTTCAGCGCTCGTACGCTGGAGGAATGTGGTTCTGGTAAACCTAGTCCCAAGGGAAAGAGCATTATGTACAAGCTTCTCGTAGAACTATAGCTTGCCCAGGCTCACTCAGTTTCACTTGATGGAGAAATCTACACTCTTCGCCAGGACTTTTAGACAACCCAGGCAGGAAACACTCAGCTTCGAATCCTGATGCATGAGGAACAGTTGGCCAAGAATAAGCTCTTTGACAAGATACTTTTGGTGGTTGAAAGGAACATTGTCCCCCCTCCGTCCCCGAGAAAACTCATTAGGTTTCCCTAAGCTTTAAAATTCCTACTTGACAGGCTCTAGTTTTTTCTATGTGCACTGCTTTGAACTGATTTTGAGTTGCACATACTATGTTTTGTTTTGATGGCACATTAGTCTGACTATTACTGCTTTTCTCTTTAACTGTGTTTTCTTTTTGTATATGTGGATGACTAATATCAATAGATCCCTATTTGCTTTCTCAATTTTGTGTACTAAGTGGTGTTGCCTCAATGGCCATGAACGGTGTTGAATTGAACTCACCTAGATTTTATATATCATCCTGCTCTATATCTACTTTTCAATCATACCAAAAGGGGGGAAAAGTGGTATAGTCCATTGCAGTATGGCCTACTAGTCTGTTATGTTTCTTAGATTGCATGATGCTGACATAGAAAGATGCGGAAAATAACTTAAATAAGGAAAAAAGTCTATGTACAGGTTGGACTCAAATACATATGAAAGGAGTTGTACCAGAGCAGGTTTCTATACGCAATTCGTACTCAAGAAGGAAAGGTTTTTCGAAAATATAGGACACATGCACACAAGGTATAAAAGGAAAACAAAGCATGAAAGGAAGGCAACTTTTGCACACACAGAAACACAGTAGTTCTCAAGGGAAAAAGCAACGAAGCAGAAGAAGTACCAAAACGGAGAAATAAACCTAGAACTAGTGTTTAGGTGTGTTTGTTTTTGTTTGACGTCTGTAATAGGAGTTGTTACTAAGTAGTAAGAGCTTCAGGTTGCGGGAGGTTGTTGACGGAGTCTGTGAGGTTTGTAACAAGAAGATAGTCCATCTTCTTGGAGAGTTGATTAGTGAGTTGGAACAATTATTGTTAGCTGTTGAGTTGAGGTACTAGTGTTAGTCCCTTAGATTATTGAGTTGTAATCTGAAATCGCTCGTGAAGTTAGTGGAGGTTGCTGAAAATCCTACACACTATTAGTTGTGATTTTAATTCCCTTGAACAAGGAGATTTTCCACGATAAAATCCTGAGTCGTTTACTTTACTGCTTTATTTGTTGTTACAGGAACCTGGTAGTTGATATTAGATTACTTTTAGGTATATATATAATCGTATGTACAATGACCTCCTTATATAGCTACAGTTACATATTAGAGAAAAACTAGATACACTGGGTGTGTTTGGTATGAAGGAAAATAAGTTGATTTCTACTTATTTTCTTATGTTTGGTTGGTGAATGAAAATATTTTTTACTATTTGATTGATGAGTGAGAACACATTTTTTTAAAATTTTTGATTAGAAAGTAGAAAATATATTCTAGGGGGTAGGTTAGGAGTTGGGGGTGGGGGTGGTTAGGAGGGGAGTAACCAAAAATATTACTTTTAAAAAAATAAGTATTTTTTTTTTGGGGGGGTGGGGGGGAGGGTAGGGGGGAGGTTATCAAAAATATTACATTTTTTAAAAAAAAAAAATAATTACTTTAAAAAAAAAATGAATTTTGGTTAGGTGGAAGTAGTGGGGTGGGGTTGGAGGGAGGGAGGGGGAATGGGGGGGGGGGGGGTGAGGGTTGGGGTACAAAATATATTAATTTTTTTTTTAAAAAAAGTAGATTATTTTTTTAAAAAACGTGTTTTTATTTTAAAAAAGAATTAAAAAATTTGAGTTTAGGTGGGTGGAGGTGATTGTTGTGGTAGTGGTGGGGGGAGGGGGGGTTAAAGTGAGGTGGGTGGATGGGGTGAGATGTGGAACAAAAAAAATTACTTTTTAAAAAAAAGTTAATTTTTTTTAAATAAAGAATTGAAAAAAAATTTAAAAAATTGGATGGATGGCCGGGGTGGGAGAGGGGGTGGGGTGGATGGCGGCGGTGAGGTGGAATAGAAAAAATATTTTTTTAAAATTGTGTGAGGTAGAGGTGGGGGTGGAGGTAGAGGTGGGAGTAGGAGGGTAGAGTATGAGTGTGGGATTGGGGTGTTGTGAGGATGGAGACTTGTTTTTCCTACTCTCATTAGATAAGTAATTTTTCTTATTTTGGAGGAAAATATTTTCCTAAAGAAAATGTTTTCCAAATTTTTTGACCAACCAAACACAAGAAAATTGAAAAACATTTTCGTGAAAATATTTTCCTCCCTACCAAACACACTCTAGAGTTCTAATTACAATTTGAATCATTCTCATACTAATTCTAATACACAAAGTAATCTCAATCTTGACTAGCTAGTCTCCTAATCCTAGTCTCCAACAGGAAACAACAAATTATTTATAAATCTCCATCAAGCTCCTTTACTAGTTTAATAGATATTATTTCTTTCCCGAATTTTACCAGTCAAGTGAAACTTGTTGAAGCATGTAGGGACAAAATATTTTCGAAGAAAATTAATTAAGTCGTTTGACTGGATTTCAAGTGAAACTAGATTGTCAACTTGTGATTAGTTAGTAATATATTTGACAATGAGGTGATCAGTGACGAGCATAAGAAATTACTTTTGGATGTTGACAACTTGTGATCACTAATTAAATATCAATAGTTATCTATCTATCTATTCTATTCTATATTATATATATATATATATATATATCTATATATATTATTATATATATATAATTATATATTATAGTATATATATTATATATATATATATATATTATATTATCTCTTCTATCTATCTATCTATCTATCTATTCTTATATCTATCTATCTATCTATCTATATCTATATCTATCTATCTTCTATACTATATTAAAAGTGTGAAGCACCTTATAATGTGATTTGAACTTTTTACCCTTCATTAAAAGGGTTTGCTTTAGAGAAAGTTGTCTTTTTACCATTTTTCTCAAATAAATTATAATTACACATAAACACTAATATATATTAAAATATTAATAATATTTATACTCTTAAAAGTTCCCGCAAAATCCCTAAAGTTCCAAAAAAAAAGTCGACGGCCTTTTCTTAATTTTTGGCATATATATATATATATATATATATATATATATATATATATATATATATCATATTTTTTACCCTACTTTTTGTAGTAGTATGCACGTTTATATAAATAACATAATTTTTTAATATCTAGAATATTTTTAAAGAAAAAATTATATTAATGTTAATTGTTATTTTCACATAATTTATTTATTTTATATAATTTTTTAACGCACATACATTAACACTAGTATATATATATATATATATATATATATATACTATATTAAAAGTGTGAAGCACCTTATAATGTGATTTGAACCTTTTGCCCTTCATTAAAAGACCCTTCAATAGACAAAATTGTCTTTTCCTATATTCCTCAAATAAAATTTTAATTATACATAAACACTTTATATTACAATACTAATAATAATATTCCATAAAGTTCCAAAAACCTGGATTTTTTTTTAAAATTAAATTACTTCTGTAGGTTAATTAAATTACTTCCATAGGTTTTAGTTCCAAATACGTTGCTTTTTAACTATATTCCTCAATTAATATTCTAATTATACATAAATATTAAGAAATTAATTACAGCCGTTATTTGATTTAGGTAAAAAAATTTAAAATATTTAACATTTCTAAATCAATTCGAATTTTACCTTATATAAAGAAAAAAATTACAATTCTATTTAAATAATAGTTTGATCAAACTTTACAACAAAAATACACGCTAATTGTTCTTCTTATTTTGTTATTTCAAGTCGTCTTCTTGCCTTTATTATCATCATCGTTTCTCTCTTTCTTTATTTATTTTAGTTAATAAATTTAAGATTATATATGAATTATATATAATCAACAATTGACCATGGATTCTTCTCTTTTAATAATTTCTCGTGTTTCCCTTTCAGTTGAAAATTTCTATCAAAAAATTAAATGAAATAAGCACGTTATCGCCGAATAAAGTACTCGAAAAAAGTCAATGCTTTCCTAAGGTCGACCCTTCCAAGGTCTTTTTGATAGTTAGCAGGAGATAGGAGATGGAGGAATTTCAAAGTTAAAATTGACAAAAGAGGTATAAAACTATTGATTTACCATAAATAATTCTAAATTAATTTAAGTGTGATGCTTGTTGATATATTTTCTTTATTTGTATATGCAATTTCTCTTTCTTATGCACGAATTAGATTTTAAATTTGTCTTGAATCTTTGTTATTGTGATGTAAGTGTAAGCATATATATGACAATTATTAGGCTAGCCGTTCATGAAAACGGATACGTTATTCATTGATTAAACTAAAGCTAATGTAATACAACTATTTACATATAAAAACACTTTCAAGATTATTACAATGATTGATTAATATTATTTAATAATATTGACGTGATACATACGTGCAACGCACGTACACTAAACTAGTATTATATTAAAAGTGTGAAAGACCTTATAATGTGATTTGAACTTTTTGCCCTTCATTAAAAGTCTCTCATTTAGACAATATCGTCTTTTCACTATTTTTCTCTATTTAATTATCTTTATAATATTGTTAGGAAAATTATTATTGACTCCTAAAATATATGGTAAGAGTTATTAGGAGAATTAATGTTGACTTCTAAAATATATGAAAAAGAGAATTAAAATAAGACTCCTAAAATATATGAAAAGAAAAATTAATGTTAGTAGGTTTTCCATATATCTATCTTAAAAAAAATTATAAATAGTCAAATACCCTAAAAAAATTAAGGAAAAACTTTCTAACCGTATGAAGAGTTCTTTTTACTCTTACTTTTGGTTTATGATTGTTGCCATGCCCAGTCAATCACGTGGTTTATGATTGTTGCCATGCCCAGTCAACCAAGATTTCTAATCGTATGAAAATTTCTAATCGTATTGTCTTGATATCTTGATTATTATATTATTTTATTATAGTTTTTGTTCTGTTAATTACTGCTATTTTTTTATTTTTTGCTCAATACAGGTGGTAGATGAATGTTCGTTAGGGTTTTGAGAAATTTTTGTGTAAATATTACGTTTAATTGTATAGTTCTAATATCTCAATTATCGTATTGTTTTGTTGTAGTTTTTGTTTTGGTACTAGTTATTGTTAATTTTTTTGCTAAATACAAGTGGTGATGAATGTTTGGTGAGGCTTTGAGAATTTTTTATGAAGGTTAGATTTAACGTATTGTTCTGATATCTCGATTATCGTATTATTTTGTTACAAGCAGATGCTTACCGAGGTCAGTCTTCTATTCCTTAGTCAATGATTATATACATATTTTGCTTAATTAATTGAAGAAATTTTACGTAATTTGACATACCGTGTAATTTCTGAATTGTCTACAATTCCCTAGTGTTAATAATAAATTACATGACTTAATTAGTTAAAATAATATTTATCTTACTTGTAAAGTCGTGGAATGTTTACTGTTGTTCATATAATAAACTAAATTTGATAATTGAGTCAATTGCTATTTTTTAATAATTAATATTCTTTTATTCATTTTATATTGATTAACGAGTTGACGTGACGCACACGTGCAACTGCACGTACACTAAACTAGTACTATATTAAAAGTGTGAAGGACGTTATAATGTAATTTGAATTTTTTGCCCTTCATTAAAAGACTTTGTTTTAGACAAAATTGTATTTCACTATTTTTCTTAAATAATTGTTAATTAAATTATTATTTTAATATTTGAGACTTTGAAACTAATTAGGAGTCGTTTTCTATGAGTTAAATTAGAAAAATACTTTTTTATTTTTCTAAATTTTCTTTAATTAGAAAAGAAATACAAAGAATCCTAAACCTAATTAATATCGTGTTTTTATTACTTCTTAAAGAAACCCTCCTTCTAATGTTCTGCAAAAGACCTTCGTACATAGACTAGGTATGTAAAGGGAAAATCAAATTGCATTCTCTTGCTGAGGAACATAATCTTCAGAGGCATTCAGTGATGCCATTGAATTTGCTTCTCTCCAGTTTCTTCTTTGTGCTACTGCCTCATTCTTTGTATTACATAGATTTTGTTCTCTTTACACTACTGCCTCTTCTTCATATTACATAGATTTTGTTCTCTTTATTTTGCTTTTTTGTTTCAGTTTTAGTAATTTTTTTCTTTCAATTGTTTTTGGCCTGAGAAGAAGTTCCTTTTGTGAAATCTTCATATATCAGTTTTCTAACATTTAAATTTGCTTGTGATTTGAGGTAAGTTTTCTAAAATTTAATTTAGTATGTTTTTAAAGTTTACAATAATAAATTATCACGTATTCTCGATAGATAATTGCTAATTGAGATTTTTTTTTGTGAAATATAGATAGTATCTAGGATTGAAGAGAAAATTTGCTTGTGATTTGAGGTAAGTTTTCTAAAATTTTAATATGTTTTCTATGTTTACAAAAATAAATTGGATCGTTACATTCCGTAACAATAAATTGGTTAGTCATTCTAATTCTATATGAATTCTCTTTTAAAATTTAATTATATGCAACTGTTTCAATTGTTTTTCAGAGGATGATCAATAAATAAAGAACTTGAGGGTGAGTTATCATGTTCCTCTTTAAGTATATTTTTTATCTTAAAAATTTTATGTTATCTTTTTAAAGTTTTTGTACTTAGTATAATGTGCACCCAATGATTTTATCTATTTATATATATTTATTATTAATTAACAAAATACACACTTGCAATGCACGTACACTAAACTAGTCTTTCTTAATACAACAAAACTATCCTTAATTTTAATACATATTATTCTTATAATTATTTAAACCACCAAATATAAATATTGGAAGCAAAGAACATTAGCTTTTTTTTTCAAATTGTCATTGTACTATATGCATTATTTTATGTAATTTGTTTCTACACTTCATTTTGCTCTTCCTCGATTAATTTTTTTCACTTTTAATTTGTTATATATATATATATATATATATATATGCCTCATATTACCTTAATATTTTTAATGAATAAGTATAAAGAAGAAAATTAATAGAACAAAAACAAAACACACACTAAAATCATGAGAATGTATAAGCCAATTTTTTTGAATTTTTATAAAATCCATTTTTAAGTTAAAACCGAAAGGGGATCGATACATAATCTGTTTGTTTATGCAATCTAACGTGGCGCAAAAGATAGGTTAAAACATCTTTCAGAAGTAACAAACTCATTCTTTTATAATCATTTCATACAAAAATTTAAATTAATTATATATATATATATATATATATATATATATATATATATATATATATTAATTACTTAATTATATCTTGAATCTTCTCAACAAATGCCAACCAACTATATGATTGCAAAAGCAAAATAAACCGATAATTTTGCGCTGAATTTTTTTATCTTAATTATATTGAAGTGCTAGTATATATTAATACTTAGGTTTATAAGCGATAAAATTACTAGGATAGCATTACTTGTCCAATTGCTTATGATTCGCTAGCGTATAATTAACTCGTATGTACACTGCGTATGTTATTCGTTAGATAATAGATTCCTGTATTCACTTCAACTATATTCCTCCATCACTATTCTTACAACAATTAATTAGATCATAGTACTCTCTTTGATTTATTTTAAGGCAAAGTACAACTTGATTCAGTGCATTAAATTTAGTTAATATTCTTTTTGTGAAGACACATGCAAGATCCCAAACCATTACACAGGTGTCACTGCCTCCATGAATTCATCACCGGCCTAAAGAGGACTGCACCTTGGGTATTGAAGAACAACCACCTGTCCTACTTTGTTAGGTTACAGTCTATATGTTAAATTATTGTATATAAGGAATTTGATTGTATCAATACTTTTTAAATTATTATAAGTGCGTAAAATTTATATTAATAAAAAAGCAGAAAATGTTTTACTATCTAATAAGAATAAGAATGAATAAGCATGCAACAGAGCGTCAACATGTTTTACTGCTTACTTATTCATTTGTGAGCCAAGTTTTTTCATTTTAATTTATTATTTTTTTTAATTTATTATATATTTAAAAAATATGTAAAAAAAAATAAATCATAATAATTAATAATTTAAAATATTTGAAAGGCATAAAAAAATTGATTGACTTTTGAAATTTTATCAGTACCACATAAATTAAGATATAAAAAGTAACATATATTATTTAAAAATGATGTAAAAAGTGTTATAAATCACAATAATTAATAATTCAAAATATTTAAAAGACATTAAAAAATTAATTGACTTCAAATTTTGTCAACGTCACATAAATTAGAGTCGAAAGAGTAATATATATTATTTGAAAATTACGTAAAAATTACTATAAATCACAATAAGTAACAACTTAAAATATTTAAAAGCTATATAAACAAATTGGAGTAACTCTCCAAATTTCATCAGTGTCACATAAATTGAGACAAATAGAGTAACATTTATTATATGAAAATTTTATTAAAAAAAAGTATTACAATTCATAATTAACAACTTAAGATATTTAAAAACCGTAACAAAAAAAGTTTGGTCGACTCTCTAAATTTAATTTATGTTAAATAAATTGAGACAGAGAAAGTAGCATATATTGGGTATCGATAACTAGTTTTCCTATATAAGAAGTCGCGGTGAAGCAACTGAAGAAGGTAGCAGGCGGTTGACATGCCTGCTTCAGCGGGCCCCGCTCCAAAAAAATTATACTCTTTTCCATTTTAATTTATTTATTTTACGTTAAAAGTATTATAAATCACAATAATTAATAATTTATTATATATTTTAAAAGTTACATCAAAAGTATTATAAATCACAATAAAAAATTTACATTAAAAGTATTATAAATTACAATAATTAACAACTTAAAATATTCTTATATGAATTATTGATCTAAATAAAATAGTGTATGCATATCTAAAAAAATCATTGAGTATTAACATCGAGCCCATAGCACGGGGTTTTAATTTATTTATCTTACCTTAAAAAAAATTATATATCACAATAATTAACAACTCATTATATATTTTAAAATTACATTAAAAGTATTATAAATAATTTAAAAAATTATATTAAAAGTATTATAAATCTCAATAATTAACAACTTAAAATATTCTTATATGAATTTTATTGATTTAAATAAAATAATGCATGCATATCTAAAAAATTTATTAATCTAAATAAAATAATATATGCATATCAACATTAGACATATCTTAAAATTTCAAAATATCAATATTGAGCCCGTAGTTAGCACGGGTAAAAGTTCTAGTATTAGGAATAAGAAGAGAGGGTGAATCCAAGAAGCATAATAAAGGCAATGTTGGTCAAAAGAAGAAGACAGAAAGTGAGAGTCAGAGGATGTGGTATTTAGAGAGACAGTAGTAGGCTTCGTCTTTATGTTTATGGTTCTCTTCTCTGTACAATTGCCCCTTTGCACATGCACTTAATTAATAGACCATTGGTGGCATGCATAGACTCAAAATTCAACTGGTCTCTAACATCCAACTCTGAAAGCCGAAGACGAAGCGAGGAAGGCAGTTACAAAGCAGCAAATAAGGAAGAGATTTAGGCAATTTAATTGACCTATCGAACTTTAAAGAAAGGGTACCACTTATTTAGAAATTCAAAATTTGCCGGTTTCCAAGCTCGATGCTACTTTAACACAAGGGCCGAGTGTGTTTCTTCTTTTGGAAAAGGACTAAATTACTCTTCACCTATTGGAAATGATATAAAAATATCCTTCATCCACTTATTAACTCTATTATACCCCTGACATTCACTTTTGAGCTCTAAAATGCCCTTCAAGTTAACAGAAAATGAAAAAGGAACAAAAATACCTCAAAATTATTTTAAAAGGTCTAAAAATACCCTCCATCTACCTGTTTGACTCACTTATACTCTTGAAACTTATAGTCTCCTCTATATTTTATTTTTAAAAAATTACTTATTACGTGTCTATTTTTATTTGGTAAAATAAAAACCTCACCTCACCAAGCTGATGATATGACAAATAAGACTAACTAAGAATTACAAGTCAGTAAATAAAAATAAACACTAGTTAAGAACTAAAAAAAGAGAAGAGATAAAGTGAAGTGAAGATCCAACAATGTACCAACTCTTTCGATAACTAAATTTTATCAAAAAATTTAAACATACTAGTGTCACCTTTATACTTACTAGTGTTATAAAAATTTAAAAAATTGATTGGTTGTCGAAAATATATTGCCGAAATAAATGGAAATGACCAGATATAGACACATCAATATTTTCTATGTCAAACTTTATCTCAAATTCTTCAATCTCTTGAACTAATTGAACTTAATACGACTTGAAACACTTTTTAGTTTTTGTTATTTTCTTGTTGGTTATACTCTTACTAATTCTGGTGTGACTATAGGTGAATTGGTCATTAGCTTATGTGATAACAGTGCCTATTTGGTAAAAAAGAATAGATGAAAAGCTTTGTGAACGATGCTATTTTACGGGCTAATGAGAGTGACGGTAGTTTTTACTTCCATATTCTTAGTCGTTGATAATTAATTATCTTGGCAGTAATAGCAGTGTTCAAATATATAATTTTCTTCGATTATCTCTTTTTTTGGTAACTATTGACTTTCATTAATTACCGAGTAATAATTACAAAACAACAAGATTAACACAACCTGCTAAATCTGTATGGAAACTCTCCTTCTACTCTAATGAAAGACTACAAACTAGTGTCTATAGTCAGAAACTAAACTACAAAGCTTATGAAAGAATTAAAAATAACACTTGTCCTGTATTGTCTTCATAACTGTAGTGGCCTTAAGTTGCATATGCAAGCAATTTCTTTCGCTCTCATTTTCCAATGAATCATAGTTCCTTCAAACAGTCTAGCATTACGCTCCCACCAGTCAGTCACAATGAATTCAGCATATACCATTTTGAGGAGTTCTGCCCGCCTAGTTTTACCTTTTATAACTTGGAGAATTGATAGATATTGTTGTGTCCAATTCTGGTTCTGAGGCCACTGTATCTGCAACCAATGGATCAATCTTCTCCACAAAGCTTGAGTATAAGTACAATAAAAAAAAAAGATGATCTCTTGTCTCATTTGCATTAAGACAGAGTGAGCATTTAGGATCAACTTGGATTCTCCATTTAAGTAATCTATCACAAGTCAGTAATCTATTTTGCACCTGGAGCCATGTGCTTTTGGTCTAGTAAGATTATTAAACAGAAGTGTCCTCCAAGAAACTCTAGGGAAAGTTCCCAACATTTGCAGATAAATATGTTTGATCACACCTGTTGTTTCCTTCCTGACTGCTAACATATGATCCAGACCAGTCTTTGCCCCTATAATCTTCCTCACCATCCAACTTCCCTGTTGAGGGACTTAGACATTCTCCAAAGCTCTGTTCTAAATAAATAAGTTTGGATCCACCGAATCCATTGTCTATCTTGTTTATTTGCCAAATCCTAGCACACCTTAGTAATAGCATCTTTGTTCCAGAGCTTAAGACTAGTCAAATTAAAGTCTCTAGCTTATTTTAGGGAGACAGACCCTCTCCCATGCTGCCAAAGCTCTTTTAGTTATGGTGTTGACACGTGACCAAATGAAGCTTCTACAATGTGCATCAATAGCCTTCATGACCTTAGCTGGGAGGACAAACAATTGTGCCCAGTAAGATTATACACCAAAGATAACAGTTTTCACTAGTTGTATTAATCCTGCATAAGACAACTTTCTTGTAGTCCATGATGAGATTTTTGCAACAATTTCCTCAATCAATGGTTGTCATTGGAGTAAGCTTAGTTTCTTAGTTGTAAATGGTACCCCCAAGTACTTGACAGGCAAAGAACCCAAAGGATAACCAAGATGCTAAACAATACTACTAGTCTCTTCTGCTGTAACTCCCCCACATACACTAAGCTTTTGCTCATGTTGGCCTCTAATCCAGATGCCCTGGAAAATTTCTGGAACTTATCATGGAGTTTAGTTACTGCTAACACTTCCCCTTTAGCAAATAAGAGTAGATCATCTGCAAAACACAAGTGAGTGATGCCCAGTTTTTCACATCTTGGGTAAAATTTAAAACTACTGTCCTCTTGTAGTTCATTCTCTACTTAGGTACTCCATGGCAATTGTAAATAAGAAGAGGGATATGGGATTCCCTTGTCTGAGTCCTTTAGCAGCTAGAAAAGGTGTTGTGGGTTCTCCATTTATGACAATGGAATAGTTAACAGTGGTAACACAACTCATAATCCAATGGAGAAATCTTCCAGGAAAGCTCAATCCTTCCAAAACATGCTTTAGATAGTTTCAATCCAAGGAATCATAGGCCTTTTGTAAGTCAACTTTGATCATACATCTAGGAGTAACATTCTTCCTAGTGTAAGCCTTCACTAACTCATGTGCTAAGATCATACTATCTGCTATTTTTCTCCCAGGTAGAAAATCAGATTGAGCCTCTGCTATAATAGTTGGAATTACCTTCTGTAGTCTGGCAGTCAGAATCTTGGCTATGATCTTATATAAGACAGTTAGGGGTGGACATGGTATGGTATATACCAAATTATCTTACCATATCAAAATTTTTGATATCGCGGTTTTAGTATTATGGTATTTGGTATGGTATATGGTATACATTTTAATTTTTTTTGGTATTCGGTATGGTATTTGGTATTTAGAAATAACATACCAAAATACCGAATACCATACCGAAGTATATAGTTACATAAATAACATATATATTATTAAAATACTAACAAATATACAACCTAGTATTAGTATAAACTAAATGTTTAGAAGTTGAAACATTGACTACTCTATTTTGATTGAAATGTCTTTTAACAAAAAGAGTTGTTTGTACTTCTTTTGAATATACAGTTCTACACGTGTAATATGTTAGTATAGTATAATTGAGACCTTTTTTTGAAAAGTCAAATCATAATACTCTATTATATGAGTATATATTAGTCAAAGTTGAACAAACTATGATTACCGATTTACCATACTGTAAAATACCGAACCATACTGAATTAATTTGGTATGATAATGGTATAATATTTTTAAAAATCGAATATCGAAGTTACCGTATCGAAGTTTCAAATACCGCACCCCTTCGCATGAAGCTCCCAAGTTAGCTGATTCACTGGTCCAACTGAAGGCAGTGTGCTATGCACACACGTCACGCTGCACACCTCCCGAAGGGAATTTTTGTCCTAACTTTTAGTGACGTTTTGAAAAACTATAAAAGGCCTATTTAGGCACAATTGTAAATAACATTCTTCAGTCCAAAAATATTTTGAAGATCTTTTTTGCTTGGAGACTAAGTTTTTCACCTCCATTGAGAAGAGGGTCTTAATCTAATTCTCTTGGTTAACACTTGTGTGCTTAAATAAAATCTAGAACTTGAGATTCAGCTCTAATGGAATAGATTTTGACTTACCCAGCTAGTATCTCTTTCTCTCTTGCTATGAGTGGCTTATTTCTCTCGTCTAGGGGTGTGTTGATGATGGGTGCTTAACAAATGGGTGTGAGTGTTATTTATTCTTGCTTATAATTGCTTATTTGATATGGGTCTAGTAATTTCACCAAGTTTTAATCCTAAAATTGGTGGTTGCAAACATTAATTTTCATTACTTGACTATGTGATTGCTTGAGAAAGGATTTCATGGTTTCAGATGTGAAATTACTAGTGGGACCTTGGGACTCCATTCAGATTTGAGGCTAGAGATAGATCTTATCGACGGAATCACCCATTTAAGGGTCTAAGCTAGAGATAGTGTGACCTCCCCAAGCTTAGATTGGTTATTTGTTGATCAAACCGATGATGCTCTAACTGAGGTCATCGGATATAAGATTGTTGATCGAGAGATAAACAATTCTTACTCATGATCAATGTTACTTATGTCAATAAGCGAGAATAAGTATGAATTGATAATCACCCTATCCCATGATTAAAGCCCCATCAGATACACATCCCTAGTCGTCTAGTCAACTTGGTACACCCGCTTTCATTTTACTATTTTTTAATTGAATTGTGATTGTAGTGACAACATCCCAATTTCCCCAACCTTTTACTTTCTATTTTGAGCACTTACTCTTTTTTTGAACTCACTTCGATACAATTTTTATTTAGCTAGATCCAAGTCCTTTAGTTACGACCCCAACACTCATTGGGATTATAAATTTTATTTTGTTGCACGATCGTCGTGGCCTCCAACTTTGGGGAGCATGATTTGAGCGTTCATAAAAAATGGCACCGTTGCCGGGGACTTGAGTTGATAGCTATTTTTTATTGTTGATTTGAAATCACTTTGAGAGTACTTGCTTCTTTTACTTTTGTTTGTTGTTTGTGGTTGATTGAACAAGCTAGCTATGAGTGAAGCCGATAACAACGAGAGCATTGGCGACTTCGATAATGCCAACGCTGCTGAGCCTGTGATGCAAGGGGGTGTGGGTGCAATCCGCTTACCCCCCACGGTGAGAAATGCGGTCTTTCATGTGACTAGCACCATGCTCCACTTAATCCAAATGAAGGACCTATTTGGCGGAGCTGCCCATGAAGACACCAACCAACATATTCAAAATTTTGTGGAGATTTACCAACCATACATAATTTAAAATGTCTCCGAAGAATCCATCCAATTGCGCCTATTCCCCTTTTACTTGACGGGGGAAGCCACAACGTGGTTGGAGGAATTGCCAGATGATTCCATAACCTCTTGGGCCGATTTGGTTGTGGCATTCACATCGAGGTTCTTTCCTCCTTCCCAAATGATGCAGTTAAGAGATGAAATCACCAACTTTAGGCAACTCCCGAATGAGCCTCTTCATGAGGTTTGACTAAGATTCAAAAAGAAGTTTCTCTTGTATTCAAATCATGAGTTGTCAAACAATGTGCTGCCACAAAGCTTCTATAGATCATTGAACTCTATGAATAAGTCGGTGGCTAATAATCTTAGAGGTGGTACTTTCATGGACTTGGATTTTCCCATTGCCTCGGTATTATTAGAGCGAATGACCAAAACCAATCAAGCTTGGCATACAAGAGAAATGGATGTGCCAACTTCGGAAGGACCCTCATCCATCTTGGTTAATGAAATGAGGAAGAAGGATGAAGAGCGTGATGAGACAATGGAAAAAATGGTGACACAAATTGATTGATTTGATGGCCAAGCATGTAATGGGGGCTGGTGGTGCTAAGACGGTGAATGATGTGAGTACACCAAAAATCAAATCTAGTGATGATGAGCTCATGACTGCGGTTGATGGCAAGTTATGTTTTGTGTCAGCGGGTTCTCGCCTTGGGTATTATCGCTCGAGGGAGGAAAACCAAGGTTGAATTTGAGACAAAGAAAGAGACATAAATTGGCACGATAGAGACAAGGATGCTGATTGCTTTAATCACCGAAGCTCTAATCCTTAGACTCCCCCGAACAAGGCAGACTCTCTCTACCAACCAGGAACAAGAAAACCTGGCCAATCCAAGTTGGAGGACATGCTGTCCTTGGTTCTAAAAAAGGTGGAAACAACAAATTTGGGAGTAAGTGAGCTAAAGAGTAAAGTTTCAACACTTCATCAAACCGTGAGCTCTCACTTAGCCTCAATCAAGCATCTTGAGGCCCAAATTAACCACCTTTCAAGCCAAATGAACCCAAGGATGAAAGGGACGTTGCCTAGCAACACCGTCACCAACCCAAAGAATGATTGAGGATTGAGGTAGTATCATCATGCCGCGACGTTAAATCAAGCGCTGCTTGGGAGGCAACCCAAGTTTCTTTATTTGTTTCGGTTATATTTTGTTGTTTTTGGTGTTTTTATAGGGAATGCATGGATGGAAAAATAAACAAGGGAAAGTAGGGCAAAAAGGGGTCGTGCAGACTGCACAAGCAATTGTGCGTGTTGCACAGCCTACCGCATGCCAAATCAGAATGCTTGAAGGAAATTTGAAAAATTAGAGGTGATATGCGCTGGGCCGTATGGACCGCACGAGCCCAAGTGTGCGTCGCACCTCCATCACATGGTGAAATAGATGCCTGGCCAAACCTAGGGGAGAAAAAGGGACATGTGTGATACGATATGCGATCTGCACCTTGTTTGGTGCGAATCGCATATAGCGGTGCACAAGCGGTAAGTTTGAAATTTAATTGACCTAACCCATTGACCGACCTGACCCAGCCAACTTTTCTTCTTCTTTTTCTTTTAAAACTGCCTCTCTTCTCCCCTTTCCACCATATTTTCTCTCCAACTCCCAAAATTCTCTCCCAAGACTTTCTCCAAATCCCTCAAACTTCCCCAAAATCTTCTTCTTCTCTCACCTAACTATCTCGACCACTCCACCACTATCGCCGCCGTCACTTTCTGGGAAGGTCTCATGGGTCACTATTATTGAAGAACAAAAAGCTTTAATTTTCTCTCCTCTCTTCATAAACTTCCCTTGTGGTAGGTTCTCCGATGTTAAATACTTGTTTTTATGAAGGTTGGGAACTCATATTGTGAAGCATGCTTAGTAGAATTGTCATGTTAATTTTGGGTGAGATCCGAAAATTTTTGGGTCCCAATTTTGAGTTGTATTAATAATATTGCTATATGTTAACTTGGTAAAACCTAAATCTTGTTAATGCATGTTGGTTTATAGTAATTTTAGCCTTGAAATTTGTGTTTGGAATAAAGTTTGAGTAACCCACTTGTGATGAACGAATAGGTTGGCTCGATGATAGATTGGGTGACGTCCTTCTTAAGGGCAAATCGTCATTTGCCATGAGGTTTTTGTTGAAAATTGGTTATGGAGGCTGAGTTTTGCTGATTGTATACCCATGAGTTTTGTTGAGCATTCTATTTGGGGTGTATGATCTTGTGCGGGGAGGAGGTTAATTATTGCTAAAAATTATTGGTACCCATTGTTGTAAGTAGGGCTTGATGTTCCCGATGATAGATGGGGTAACGTCTATCTTAAGGGAAATCATTAAGTTCCTTCCTTGCTTGTTTGTGTCAATGAAAAATTCAGAGAAGTTTGAGTACTCGGAAGTTGTGGTGATGATATCTCGTGCCCCCTTGTTGTTGTTGCGTGGTTCCAAGTGCCAAAACACATCTTGCTCTATGGATCATATGCATAACTCACAAGAATACAAGGAACCGAAAAAATTAATTGTGCCTTTGTGCATTTTGCGCGAGATGCATAGATCTTGATGTGCGGTTCACATGAGGCATCGCACCATGTTGAAAAGAAAAAGTTAGTCACTGATCTGAGGGGCAACACCTGGTGCGACACGCACTTTTGATGGTGCAAATCGCACTAGCTTCGCACCTCACTGGAAAATCCCTGAAAGGTTTCTGTTAGCTTGTGCGATGGCACATGCGACACACACTCCTTCTGGTGCATTTCGCATGTGGTCCGCACAAGCCAACAGTCACCTACTTTGTTTTTATAGTCCGTTGCATTCCATCCTTTGTAGTTGCTAAGTTCTTTTTAAGTTTTGTTTTTGTTTTTAGCTCACAATCTCTACATGCAGAACATGTCTTCTAGCAGGAGAAACACAGGATGCCAACCTAGGCAAAGGACTACAACAGAAGAATCAAAGCTTCACTTCAGGGTGGAAGGCATGAATGCTATCTATAAGCAAAACAAAGATAGGACATTCAATGAGGAGCAGAGTTTTAACTTGGGAAAAGTCGAAGATGAGCTACCCAACATGCACCGGCAGTTTGCTGAACAAGAGTGGTACCCCTTTCAGGACATACCCGGAGGGTACTATGAAGAGGTTGTGCGGGAATTCTTTGCGGCTTATCAGGCCACATAGGACTCCAAAGGATACAAAGAGCCCGCGGAGAAATTTCCCAACCTAGATTCAGTCATAGTCAGGGGTAAGAAAGTTAACATTACTCCAGCTGCTATCAATGCTATCTATTGGGGATACCCAATCGATCATGCACCTGCCCTCATTACCAAATTAACAACTGAAGTAAAACCTTATCGTGCGATGGCTCTTATCCTTTCCCCTCCAATGCCCCTCTGAGCCACTGTAGGAGGTGACATCCTAAGAAGAACTCTATATTTTGAAGACCGTCTGTGGTATGACCTAGTACATAACAGGTTCCTCCCCTCTCAAAATGATCAAAAAATAACTCAAGAGGGTGCCATTCTAGTTGCTGACATCATGACAGGGGAATATGTGAATTTTAGAGAAATTGCAGCCATGGTTATCCGGAGAAAAGCCCGCATGGACAAGGATGCATTCCCTTTCCCAGTGTTGATTAGCAAGTTGTGTGCCAAGGCAGAGATTCCCTACTTCAGCTGCGACAAAGTCACCTACATTGTTGGGGTGATTGATCTTAAAAAGAAAACAGACAGGGATGCCCCCCGATTTAATAGGCAAAGGACTGACGCATCAGTGGTGGCTATGATTGATGATCTTAATGCTAGAGTGGATGCTTAATCCCCCTCCCGGGATACTTCTAAGGCACATACACATGCCCCAGCCCCGTCGATGACCAAAAGTAGCCTTCAGGACATGGTTGACAAAACTCATAGCCATAAGAAGCAGCTTGCTGACCTAGCTACTAAGATACCCGGTATGATAAACAAGGCTGTCAAAAGTGCAGTTAAGGGGGTGGTTGATAGCTTGAACACACTGTGTAAGAGGGTTGATGTCATGGAGGGGGCGCTCATAACACTCCAGAGAGATGTTGACAAAGCCAAAGGAAAAGCCTTGGTGGTACAAGAAGATTTGACCACATTGCCTCTACCTCAAAAGATTCTTGGACCTTTAGATGACTTGTTTGCCTTATATGTGGATGAGGAGATGCCTGGTAATGATGATTATAAGTTGGATAAGGATGAGAACCCTGACTTTCAACGGGTTCTCCGTGACTCCACACTTTCTGTAGACTCTTGAAGGGGTGGTGCTGGTCTGAGTGGAAGGAATACTGGTGAGGAAGCAGCTGATGATGATGATGATGATGAAGCCTAGTCCTCCAGTGAGTTCCACTCTCTTCCCCATTGAGATATTAGCATTGAGGGAATGCTATTTTTATGGGGAGGGGTGGCTTTACTTGCTTTTGTTAGTGCCCGTGATTGGGCTTGAGATATTTTATTGCCCTTGTCGGGCCTTGATGACATTCTGCTTAGTTTTTATTTGGCCCTTGTAGGGCGCATTTTGGATGATTGTGATGCTATTTCCCTCGCTAGGCCTTTAGATTATGTTTTGTTTTTATTTTGAGCTTATTTGTGCCCTTGCCGGGCTTGATTTTTGTTGATTGAGATTGTGTTGCCGGGTTGGTCTTACATGCCCCATCATCTTACTACCTGTGTTTTGCAAATGCGCTAAAGGTCTACGCCGAGACTTGTTTAGAATGAATTATGAGCGCGCAATTCAGATGTCGCCTTGTTAATAGTAGTTTAGAAATAAACTCCGAGGGTTTTCTTAATACCACGATTCTTTCCCAAGGAGCAAAAATTTTGATTACTTTTTTTTATTGTTTTTGTGTGTCGAATCGGGTTGGTGTTTCCCTATGATAGATTAAGAGGCGACTTTCTTAATGGAAAATGCCAAGTTTTAGTTTAGAATTGAGTCCCTAGTTGCTTGTCTCAAAATGGGCCCACCGAAAAATTTCTCTTGGCAAATTATTTTGAAAATAAAAGGAAGAAGGAAAATGAATTTTTGAGGAAAAACATTCTCTTGTCATGACTTGCACACTCTTGCTTTGGTTTGATTGACTCACAAACGAGTGTGTAATGAACTCGGAATAGCTTGTCAAAAATAATTTGCCCCAATTGATTGTGAGACTAATGAAAGAGGTCTCGTGGCATGATGCCTTGTGTGGTTAGGTTTTACCTTGATTCTTTTGCATAAGTGTCGTCTAGAACTTGCCCCGAATGTGATTCAAGGAAAAATTCCTTTTTGATAGCCACTTCACCCAAATGACTTCCCATGACATTAAATCCTAGTGAACCCCTTTGAGCTTGTGACCGTTCTTTGGCACCTTGTTAACACCTTGACCTTTTTGGAACTTCTATTTCGGCACCCATCCTTCCTAATTGCTTGAAAATGAAATGTAGGCTAAAAGCCTAAGTTTGGTGGGGAAATGAAAGATAACATAGGCAAATGCCTAAGTTTGGGGGTGCATGTGATCAAATAAGGAGAAGAAAAGAAGTGCACTTCAAGTACAAGGTAGCACCTTAATTTCGAAAATTGATCCAAAAGATCAATCCAATGTGAAAATTGAAAAGCAAAAATAGGTGCTACCAAGTGAAGGTGGTATAAGGAGTTTGAATGATCATGAGTAAAAAGGAGAAATATTTGGTTGTGTGAGGGAGGAATAAGGTGAAGTTGAAATTGAAAAATGTAAGCGGTGTTCGAAATAAGAACAAAGAGCATTAAGGAGGTGTAGTCACTTTAACCAAATGATATCCTCACCTTAACCCTAGCCAACATCGTAACCCGCAAGTCCTTGGTGATTTTGAGCTTGGCTACCCTACATTAATGGCGATATACATGAAGGGCAAGCCTATGGTTCGACTCATATGCACTTGAACTTTCTTGAGAGAGTGAGAGTCTTCTTGGTTCTCTTATAATTCCGTGTTTTGTGATTGAATGATTGTGAGTGGGATTCTCTCTTGTGGTTAGTGGCATCATGCACTCGAATTGAAACATGAAGTCTCTATTTCAATTAAGGGGAATGAATAAGACAAGTTATGTGGCAAATCTCGAGGCAAACCTTGACGGTCCATGCCAATGACCCGAGAAGCTTAAATGCCTTGTTTTGAATGGCAAAATTCCCTTAATTTTGAATGAGAAATGATGTCCTTTTGGAAAAGATTTTGAAATGACCAATTACCTTAAATTTGTGGTGGTTCAAATTGGGATGAGCACAGTAGTTGAGTCTTTTGTTTATTCTTTTTCTTAATTTTTAGTGTAAAGTAGTCTTTTATGCCTTGATTGAGCCTAGAGCATAATTCATTCATTGTCTTGTGAGCATCTTGCTTGAGAACAAGCAATAGTTCAAGTTTGGGGGTTTGATAATTCGGTAATCTACCAACTTATTGAGCCTATATTCATGAATTATTGCTATATTTTGAATAGATTTAGAGGTTCTTATGGCCTTTATGTCTATGCAGGTACTTTTGATAAAATATGAAAAACAAGGATATGGACCCAAAAAAGCTCATAAAAGAGTTAAGTGTGAAGTGTTCAAAAAAGTTGAAGATTATGACTGGAGATGCGGTAGCTGTGCGATGCGCACAAGCCGAGGTACGATCCGCACCTCCTCCATATGAAGCTTCAAAAGCCCTTGAAGAATCTGTTAAGAGGTGCGGTCACTGTGCAACACGCACATCCCAAGGTGTGAACAACACCCCCTTAGCATGAAGCTCCCAAGTTAGCTGAGTCACTGGTCTAACTGAAGGCAGTGTGCGATGCGCACATCACAACATGTGAATCGCACGTCGCACCGCACACCTCCCGAAGGGAATTTTTGTTCTAACTTTTAGTGATGTTTTGGGAAACTATAAAAGGCCTATTTAGGTACAATTGTAAATTACATTCTTCAGTCCAAAAATATTCTGAAGAGCTTTTTGCTTGGAGTCTAAGTTTTTTTACCTCCATTGAGAAGAGGATTTTAACCTAATTCTCTTGGTTAACACTTGTATGCTCAAATTGAATCTAGAACTTGAGATTCAGCTCTAATGGAAGATATTTTGACTTACCCAGCTGGTATCTCTTTCTCTCTTGCTATGAGTGGCTAATTTTTCTTGTCTAGGGATGATGGGTGCTTAACAAATGGGTGTGGGTGTTATTTATTCTTGCTTATAATTGCTTATTTGACATGGGTCTAGTAATTTCACCAAGTTTTAATCCTAAAATTGGTGGTTGCAAACATTAATTTTCATTACTTGACTATGTGATTGCTTGAGAAAGGATTTCATGGTTTCGGATGTGAAATTACTAGTGGGAACTTGGGACTCCACTCAGATTTGAGGCTAGAGATAGCTCTTATCAATGGAACCACCCATTTAAGTGTCTAAGCTAGAGATAGCGTGACCTCTCCAAGCTTAGATTGGTTGTTTGTTGATCAAACCGATGATGCTCTAACCGAGGTCATCGGATATAAGAATGTTGATCGAGAGATAAACAATTCTTATCTATGACCAATGCTATTTATGTCAATAAGCGAGAATAAGTATGAATTGATATCACCCTATCCCATGATTAAAGACCCATCGGATACACATCCCTAGTCGTCTAGTCAACTTGGTACCACCCACTTTCGTTTTACTATTTTTTAATTGAATTGTGATTGTAGTGACTACATCCCAATTCCCCCAATCTTTTACTTCCTATTTTGAGCACTTACTCTTTTTTGAACTCACTTCGATACAATCTTTATTTAGCTAGCTCCAAGTTCCTTGGGTACGACCCCGACACTCGTTGGGATTATAAATTTTATTTTGCTGCACGATCGCCGTGGCCTCCTACTTTGGGGAGCATGATTTGAGCATTCATCAGCCTCCAAGAACCTCCAAAGAATATCCCGAGGGACTTTATCATAAGCCTATTCTAAGTTGATGAAAACCATTATATATAAATACTCTTGGGATAATATATTTTTTTGCTTACTTCAAAATACTAAAGATGGAATGGTTGACTGGGTTGTTTAATGTCATTTTCAGGACGACAAAGATGCCTGGGGCTTGGAGATACAGTACGATGATTCCATTGTACAAAAACAAGAGTGACATCTAAAATTGCAACAACTATAGGGGTATCAAGTTGTTGAGTCACTCGCAGAAGATTTGTGAGAGGGTTGTGGAGTCAAGGTTAAGGAGAATTGTGACTATTTCTGAGAATCAGTTCGAATTCATGACAGGACGATCGACTACAGAGGCTATTCATCTCGTGAGAAGATTGGTAGAGCAGTATAGGAAGAGGAAGAAGGATTTGCATATGGTGTTTATTAATCTAGAAAAAATGTATGACAAAGTTCCCAAGGAGGTTCTTTGGAGATGCTTAGAGGCTAGGGGTGTACCCATGGCATACACTAGGTTGGTCAAGGACATGTACGACGGTGTTAAGATGGCGGGGGGAGATTCCGAGCAAGTACCCATAGTGATAGGATTGCACCAGGGATTGTCCCTTAGTCCTTTTTTATTTGCCCTTGTGATAGATGTGTTGACGCAATAAATTCAAGGGGAGGTGCCCTGGTGTATGTTATTTGCTGACGACGTAGTTTTGATTGAGGAGACCCGCGAAGGAGTTAATGACAAGTTGTAGGTTTAGAGACAGACCCTGGAGTCTAAAGGATTTAGGTTGAGTAGGACCAAGACGGAATATGTGGAGTGAAAGTTCAGTGAGGTGACACCCGAGACTGATGTGGAAGTAAGGCTTGACTCGCATGCCATCCAAAAGAGAAGTAACTTCAAGTACCTAGGTTCTATTATCCAGAGTGATGGTGAGATTGACGAGGATGTGACCCATCGTATTTGTGTAGGGTGGATGAAATGGCGGCTGGCATCCGGGGTATTGTGTGACAAGAAGGTTCCTCTTAATTTGAAAGGCAAGTTCTACAGAGTAGTAGTTAGACCGGTGATGTTGTATAGGATGGAGTGTTGGCCGGTCAAGAATTTCCATGTTCAGAAGATGAAAGTGGCTGAGATGAGAATGTTGCGCTGGATGTGTGGGTTTACAAGGAGGGATAGAATTCGGATATTCGAAACGAGGTGAGAGTATCTTTGGTGGAAGACAAGATGCGGGAAGTAAGGTTGAGATAGTTCGGGCATGTTATGAGGAGATGCGAGGATGCCCCTGTGCAGCAGTGTGAGAGGCTGGCTATGGATGGTTTTAAGAGAGGTCGAGGTAGACCTAAGAAATATTGGGGAGAGGTGAGTAGGCAGGATTTGGTGCAGTTGCAGCTTACCGAGGACATGACCTTAGATAGGAAGGTGTGGAGGGCGTGTATTAGTGTAGAAGGTTAGTAGG